>NQII01010123.1:3981-27832 GCA_002778355.1 Clitarchus hookeri | reverse complement strand
ACCAGCCAGTTTACCGCAGAAGCCAGTCAGTCCAAGCAGTTGCAACGCACCGAGGAGGGGAGAATCGAGTGGTGAGCTTCGCCGGAAGACCACATCGAGCTAGTGGGAATGTCCAGCCGGGACGTGGTAGGGCAAGGAACAAGCCGTTACTGCCCTACATCGAGNACATCGAGCTAGTGGGAATGTCCAGCCGGGACGTGGTAGGGCAAGGAACAAGCCGTTACTGCCCTACATCGAGAACTACAGAGCATATTCGTCAACCACTTGGCACAAAAGAAATAAAAAAATGTTCTGGTAATTTACATTACAATTGCAGTGAAGTGTTGTATCGGTTCAAAGTTGGTGCTTGAAGGTGTCGACATGTAGCGAAAGAAATGAATTAAAAGAAATTACGGCCAGGAATCCGTCAGAAGACTTTTCCTGTTTTGTATAAATGAAATCATGTATAAATATAAATAAATAATTAAACCGAAAACATGCATCTGAAAAATTGTCATATTACTTATAGTAGGCTTCGCCGATGTGCGAGTCCAAGTGTACCAATTTGGGAAAGTTGGACCAGTCCATTACTGAAAATGGGTGTGGTTAGCCATACTATATTTTATATTTAATAAAGAATCGACATTGAATTTAATGGCTATGTGNACTGAAAATGGGTGTGGTTAGCCATACTATATTTTATATTTAATAAAGAATCGACATTGAATTTAATGGCTATGTGGTTCGAAGCACCTTTTATGCATTCGGGATTTATTTCCCCACTATTTCANTTGAATTTAATGGCTATGTGGTTCGAAGCACCTTTTATGCATTCGGGATTTATTTCCCCACTATTTCACTGCACTTTCCCTGACCAGTAGGCCAGTCGATGTCATGTCACTGGGGAATACATCGCAGAGCGAGCTGCCCCAATGTTCCCTCCAATGGATGGTGCGCCTGACAGCTATGGCATTCGGGGAGACATTGACTAGGACCGCTTGCTATTCTCCCCCAAGAATAATCTGTTCAGGTAAATAAAGCAAGATGGTCAAGCGAGTCATGAGGTACATGGCGATGAGGCAGGTGTGATCCATTCTCGCTGGCACATTCTGTCGTGCCCGGCCCGATGTCAGCCAGGTAGTGTAAATGACAGGGTAGGTGCAAGTGGTCATGAGAGTACATGTGGACGCCTGGTTCACGTCAAGTGGAATCGTCCAACACAATTCACCTGCTGCCACCCTTCAATGTTACATATTCGGGGGAAAATTTAATTTAAAATATGGCAATTAATAGTGCTCAGTGCAACAGCAACATAAATGCAATAGCAATGCACTGGGAGAGACAGCACCAGTATTTTTGAATGGGTAAGTGGAAAAAGGATAACATTCCACAAAATGGGGAAAGTAAACTGNGACAGCACCAGTATTTTTGAATGGGTAAGTGGAAAAAGGATAACATTCCACAAAATGGGGAAAGTAAACTGAAATAGCAGTTTTGTAGTATTTATTATAATACATATATTGAGTGTAAGAAGGGAAATATTCCAGTCACATANGCAGTTTTGTAGTATTTATTATAATACATATATTGAGTGTAAGAAGGGAAATATTCCAGTCACATAGCATTATTAAAACTGGCCTGGATGTTTTCGTTGAGTGGAATAAAGATAACATTCCAAGAATGTTATCCTTCTTCCANTTAAAACTGGCCTGGATGTTTTCGTTGAGTGGAATAAAGATAACATTCCAAGAATGTTATCCTTCTTCCACACAATACTGCGCTAGTTGTCCCAGGAATGTTGACTGTCTTCAACAGAGTACGAAGATACCATTCAAATAGCGAGGAATGCTACCCTGTGTTTACTATGAATCATTATGGAAACAACCACGTGCTGAACATAAAGGACTGGGGCCACTGGTACTTCATGAAAACTCACAAGTAGTTTTGGTTTCTGCACTCTGTTGGGCTTGGCACGAGGATGATCGGTCGCTGTCATGCTTCGCATCACTCCCCACTTTGTGCAAAGACCCCGCCACCTTATTCCAACGAACTGTGTCCTGTTGTAAAACGGTAATGTTCAGTGATATTCACACCTTGGGGTAAACTTGTTCTCCAGGATGCTGGCGATGTTCCTGGTGCGCGCACTGGACACTGTACACGTCTCTGTCCACCTGGAGAACAGGTCGGTGCCGACCACCACGAACCTTTTTCCTGGTGATGTCTTGGGGTAGGGGCCCATGAGGACGAATGGCTTCCGAGGTGTTGTGGGATGTTGTCGATTCTGGCCGTCGTCCTGTTGATCCTTAAAATGGTTGCATGTGTAATATTGTCAAATGTAATCGCGTACATCATGTGATGTGATATACTGGACCAATACAAGTGACATAACAAGTTTTGCATGGTTTGTTTAGCACCTGGCTGTCCTGCAAATGTCATGCTGTGCATGTAGTGGAGTACTTCTGCACGTTGTGTGGCTGGCTCGTAGATTTTCCAGACAGTGTTCTCTCCACATTGCCTGGTCTCCTGTCGGTTGTCGATTATGTCTCACTGGTATGTGATCTGCTGGTTTCAGAATGTGACTTTGGCCTGCATGTCCGATTAAGTTGTCTGCGACCTTAGTACAGCATAACAGAACTCGTCTAGCTTGACGTCTCATACAACGAGGTTAGCCCAGGTTGGTGTGTTGGTGTTACCAGCATGTTCAGTAGGGCTGTCACCAGCATGCTCAGTAGGGGTGGGGGGAATCATCCCTTCTTACTCATACTCTTTATATGCAGTGTTTTCTTTACTTGGTGATCTGGACAACTGATTCTCTGTATATGGGAATTTATCGATGTTGAAACCGTACGCTTGAAGTAGCACTCACCAGTGGGCCAGTTTGCTCTGCACTACACATTTACTGTGCAACCAGATCAGACAGCGTATATTAGTCCATANACCAGTGGGTCAGTTTGCTCTGCACTACACATTTACTGTGCAACCAGATCAGACAGCGTATATTAGTCCATAGCATAAAGCACTGGTACTCCAAATATAGATAGTACCATTTGTGCGCCCATACTACTGCTAGTTACTCTCTATCTCTCTCGNCCATGAAGCACTGGTACTCCAAATATAGATAGTACCATTTGTGCACCCATACTACTGCTAGTTACTCTCTATCTCTCTCGTTGACATCAAATCATTTTTCCCAACCGGGCTTGAACCGTGTTCTGTAGTCGATGATCAGTCGTTCGCTGTTGTCGCGAGTTAGAAAAGGATGGTGGCAAGGTCTTGTTCGCTAGTGTCGATATGGAAATAGAGAGGTTTGCTGGAGTCATCGNCTATCTCTCTCGTTGACATCAAATCATTTTTCGGTTGGCCCGAACTTGGCACTTCTGTAGTCGATGATCAGTCGTTCGCTGTTGTCGCGAGTTAGAAAAGGATGGTGCCAAGGTCTTGTTCGCTAGTGTCGATATGGAAATAGAGAGGTTTGCTGGAGTCATCGCATGATAGGGCCCTGCACTTCCTAAAATGGGTCTTGATGACCAGGAAACTGTCCTCAGCTTTGGCATTCCACTCGAAATGCAGTTGGGTAACATGAGTTGGGTGAGAGGTGCAGTTATTGTTGAAAAATCTTGGATGTAGTAGCGCAACCAGTTTAGCAAGCTGAAAAAATTNGTTGGGTGAGAGGTGCAGTTATTGTTGAAAAATCTTGGATGTAGTAGCGCAACCAGTTTAGCAAGCTGAAAAAATTCGAGACCTGTTTTCTGGTATGTGGCCTCTCGAAATCCTCTTATCACTCACAGTTGTTCGTTGTTTTATCTGTTACTGCATTTGTTCACAATGTTTCCCAGGAATTCCAGCTGTACNTTATCACTCACAGTTGTTCGTTGTTTTATCTGTTACTGCATTTGTTCACAATGTTTCCCAGGAATTCCAGCTGTACTCTTGCTAGTTGGCATTTGTGGTTCATACGATTGAGCCCATTGATGACAAGGTGCTGCAGTACTAGGGAGAGGTGGTGAATGTGGTCCTCCCACTTCTCGGACCAAATAACGACGTCATCCAAGTAGGCGAGCGTGAAGTCGCCTATCAGAACGTCTAGTACTTGGATTACCATGGCTTTAAATGTGGATAGTGCGCATTTCTACCTGAACGACATCACACAGAATTGNCTTGCTAGTTGGCATTTGTGGTTCATACGATTGAGCCCATTGATGACAAGGTGCTGCAGTACTAGGGAGAGGTGGTGAATGTGGTCCTCCCACTTCTCGGACCAAATAACGACGTCATCCAAGTAGGCGAGCGTGAAGTCGCCTATCAGACAGTCTAGTACTTGGATTACCATGGCTTTAAATGTGGATAGTGCGCATTTTTACCTGAACGACATCACACAGAATTGAAACCGCCTCCGATCTAGCGCAGTGAATGCAGTTCTGTGTCTGTATTCTGGCATCACTTGGAACCTGCCAGTAGCCACAGTGCAGATCCAGGGATGACAGGATTTTGGCATTTCTTAATATGTTTAGCTCATCCTTAACACTGATTTAAGGAGAAAAGTACTTTCGGTGACCAGATTGAGGGGTCGAAATGCTATGTCCTAATTTTCTTCGGCGCCAGTATGATGAAGAATTGTAGCGGTTTCCAGTCGGCTCGATAACCCCCTTTGCTAACACCTCACATAACTCTTTCAGATGNTTGTAGCGGTTTCCAGTCGGCTCGATAACCCCCTTTGCTAACACCTCACATAACTCTTTCAGATGATCTTACTCTGGTGGCTAAGGTATAACGTGAACCACGTATCTACATGTGCCGTCATGACCACTCGCACCTCTGCAGTTATTTACACCACTTAGCTGATACAGGGTTCAAGTAAACACTTGGCGGCGAGTATGTCAGTATGGGTAGGCAAGAACATAACACATCTGCCTCGTCATCATGTACTACAGAACTTAAGTGACATCTTTCTTTATTTACCTCAAGAGGTAACGCTTGCGGGTNCCTGCCTCGTCATCATGTACTACAGAACTTAAGTGACATCTTTCTTTATTTACCTCAAGAGGTAACGCTTGCGGGTAAATAACAAGCGGACCAAAACTTTGATCCCCCGAAAGCCACAGCCGTCAGGCGCTCCAGAAATCGGAAGGGAACGTCGTCGCAGCTCACGCCGCGACGACCAGCATCCTTCCCACCTGCATGACTTCGACCATCTGCTGTCTGGGATAACAGTGCTATGTGACCCCCAGTGTGGTTAAACTGTGGGAAATTAAATCCCAAAGCAATACAAAGTGTCAACAATGCCCTAGCCCAATAAATTGACATAATTTCGTTAATAAAACCTGANGCTATGTGACCCCCAGTGTGGTTAAACTGTGGGAAATAAAATCCCAAAGCAATACAAAGTGTCAACAATGCCCTAGTCCAATAAATTGACATAATTTCGTTAATAAAACCTGAAAAGAGCGTGGCTACCCAAATCCTTTTCAAGGATAGACTCGTCCAGCCAACCCAAGCTGGAACACTTGCACTCGCCCATAGGTAAAACAAACAGGAAATTGAAATGCATTTGAGAAGTTCACCAGAAACTGAAATACATTTTTAGTTTACCGATATTCCTGTCATTTTATTAATCGTAACTGTTTTCAATTTTTGAAGTGGTAATTATGTTTTTTTTTTTNAGCTGGAACACTTGCACTCGCCCATAGGTAAAACAAACAGGAAATTGAAATGCATTTGAGAAGTTCACCAGAAACTGAAATACATTTTTAGTTTACCGATATTCCTGTCATTTTATTAATTGTAACTGTTTTCAATTTTTGAAGTGGTAATTATGTTTTTTTTTTTACACCAGACTGCCTTTCAAGGTCTTATAGTTTTTACTTCATGATTATAGTTAGTTTACATCCCCCATGATGTCACAGTCACAGACATAATTAACCCTTAATTAATCATAGGGATTTCACCAACATTTAATTAAACATGAAATTGTATTTTGTAGCATATTAATTAGCATTAAGAAGGTCCATGTTAATTTTAAGTACTTTTTTTGCTGGCTTCTGCAACCATTAGCGTAAGCCAACACCATGATTTTAATATGACTTCAGCACATGGGCAAGCCGGCAGCATGGGAGTATCGCTCCATGAAAACCCCATCGGCACATTCACCTTTTGCTGCAATCATCTTCATCATCAATAGTAACATAATTAAAAGGGACATTTGCATATTTAGGGCCAAGGGGACGACCATCTGCCTCAAAACAGTTTTTAACCATTGTTTGAGGTGCTATACCCCTTTGAATAATTTCCATGACTTAGGACAATTTTACAATTTTACCCCTGGGGGACTTTGGACACTGTGCCCTAATGCAGCTTTAATTAAACGTAAAAAGGGCATGCAAGGTGACCTACAGCCTGGCCAGTATAACAAGTGAAGCCACAAGGTATGTGTAATTATTGGTAAGTTAGGTATCTACAAGTATTCTAGATCGACAGAGGACTATAAGGCCTTATGGGCCACCTACCAAACCACCCACGCTAACTCCAGCTCACTGAGTTATGGCACCGGGCAATTTAACCAGTTGTCACCTTAACCTTCTAAGCCTTGTAAGGTGGGGATCCACATGAACTCTGTTACTATCATACTTGTACACAAAAAATTCAAACAAACTATATATCTTTACCACATGCACACAGGGCTTNCTGGGCAATTTAACCAGTTGTCACCTTAACCTTCTAAGCCTTGCAAGGTGGGGATCCACATGAACTCTGTTACTATCCTACTTGTACACAAAAAATTCAAAAAAACTATATATCTTTACNTAACTCCAGCTCACTGAGTTATGGCACTGGGCAATTTAACCAGTTGTCACCTTAACCTTCTAAGCCTTGTAAGGTGGGGATCCACATGAACTCTGTTACTATCCTACTTGTACACAAAAAATTCAAACAAACTATATATCTTTACTTTTAGGGCCAAGGGGACGACCATCTGCCTCAAAACAGTTTTTAACCATTGTTTGAGGTGCTATGCCCCTTTCAATCATTTCCATGACTTAGGACAATTTTACAATTTTACCCCGGGGTGACTTTGGACACTGTGCCCTAATTCAGCTTTAATTAAAGGTAAAAAGNAGGACTATTTTACAATTTTACCCCGGGGTGACTTTGGACACTGTGCCCTAATTCAGCTTTAATTAAAGGTAAAAAGGGCATGCAAGGTGACCTACAGCCTGGCCAGTATATCAAGTGAAGCCACAAGGTATGTGTAATTATTGGTAAGTTAGGTATCTACAAGTATTCTAGATCGACAGAGGANATATCAAGTGAAGCCACAAGGTATGTGTAATTATTGGTAAGTTAGGTATCTACAAGTATTCTAGATCGACAGAGGACTATAAGGCCTTATGGGCCACCGACCAAACCACCCACGCTAACTCCAGCTCACTGAGTTATNCTATAAGGCCTTATGGGCCACCGACCAAACCACCCACGCTAACTCCAGCTCACTGAGTTATGGCACCGGGCAATTTAACCAGTTGTCACCTTAACCTTCTAAGCCTTGCAAGGTGGGGATCCACATGAACTCTGTTACTATCATACTTGTACACAAAAAATTCAAACAAACTATATATCTTTACCACATGCACACAGGGCTTAACAAAGTTAAGAAATGNTACTTGTACACAAAAAATTCAAAAAAACTATATATCTTTACCACATGCACACAGGGCTTAACAAAGTTAAGAAATGTACACTAAAGAGATAACACACCGCATTCATGCTCACTCAGTTTAATAATATTATGCATGAGAACTATTTCTTACAAGTCATTAACAACATAACTAATTTCTACGTGTTTTTATTCATATCCATTATTAACGAAACATTATAATCTTTATTTATAAAATATAAGTAAANACTAATTTCTACGTGTTTTTATTCATATCCATTATTAACGAAACATTATAATCTTTATTTATAAAATATAAGTAAAGGTTCGGTATAATCAAAAATCGAATACTTTCATATGTTAACGGGAGTATAAAACTCTTCTGATACATGACATTAAATTCTTTATTTGGTTTGTGAAGAAATGTGAGGTGATTGTTCAAAGGTTTGATACTAAAGTGTGACTGAACCGTGAAGTGAGTGGGGAGTGAATGAATAGATTAAGGTGGCTCTTAACAGCGAGGCCTAGAGAGCCGATAGGATGGAGCAGCGACGGAATGCAAGGGCGGGGGAAACGGGAGATCTCCGAGTAAACCAGCTGACCAGCGGCATCATCCGGCACGATCTGCACTTGCGCAAATCCGAGGGTGGCCCAGCCGGTAATCGGGCCCGGTTTGCCCTGGATGAGTGGCGGACATAATCAAACCACTATACCACCGCGGCCACAAAACCGCGAAGTGACTGACTGTAGATTGTTGTCAAGTGTGTTGCAGGCGAGGCGAGCGACAAGGAAAGCGAGGACGGCCGCGCGGACGCAGACACATTGTCACCGACGACGAGGGCTGTCAAGTCGGCGAGCTGCAAGCTGCTGTGTTGGGATGTGGAGGCGCTGTCCAAGGACGCTGTGTTGGTGCCGGCGGTGGTAGAGCCGCTCGTGACCCAGCCTCGCGATGACAAGTGCTCGCCGATCTGCTGGAAGATGTTGATGCCGACGACAGACAAGGTGCCAGGCCCCAGCAACTTAAGTAATGAGAACTGTAGAGTGAATGAGGGGTAGGGCGATCTCGCTGGCTGCGCACAACCAGTCTCCGCGTCCCAACAGTGAACCGCTTTTCTCCCAACACGACTATCATAAATGACGTGGATAGCATTTGAGGTTAGAACACTGTTTGGTAAACAAGTGTTTTGAGATGTTTGTATGACCAGTTTGAAATGCAATTTGATTAAATTAAAATTTTTCTAAGTAATTTATTCATACGAAAGTGTTTGTCTTNTATAAACAAACACATTCGTCGCTGTTGACAATGTAAATTTGACAGTTATGTTAGTGTGAGGTAGGCCAATGTTGGGTACATGAGCAGAAGAAGAACAATAGGTCTACCTTATCTTTAGTCTATGGGGAGAAAGAATCCTTTGCGAAGATAACCGATGTGTATGTTCAACAGTTTTACAGGCTACTGATGGTTATTTGAGCATTTTCGAAATCAACCTACGAAAAATGTCACTGCAGCTACCTGCATATATTTTAACTGGCACACTGACTACAATATTCCCAGTAAATTTTATTACGATGGAGGGAAAGTAATCCCATGTATTAACATTAAATTAAAAGCGGAGTGAATGTATATTTCATGAACAATTTTTCATTTTTTCAAATGGAACAATGCCTATTCACACCAAGAAAATAAAACTAGAGGAAATAGAATGTAAATGGTGTTTTTTTTGCAGGATTCTATTTGAAGTAGTTTACTTGCTGTCGTAATATGACACTACCATCAGTTGTCAGCTACATTTAACTGCTTCGTTACTAGGCTACGATGTTCGTATGGGGGTTTCGATCCTTTTTTATTCGCACTGATTGCATTGGGACCTTTTTGTCAGTACTTTGCGATTGTTCACACAACCTAGACGTAGGACGTGCTGGAAGATGACATTTACTAATGCAGTGACGAATAATTTTCTTTTTCTACTTCAGAATTCACAGCTTTTTTTAATTCGCTTTCGTTTTTCTAAGAGACTGCTGATTCATGGGACAATTAAATCGGGCAGGTAACTGTAGGTATTTAACATTGTCATATTNTAGACGCGGGACGTGCTGGAAGATGGTATTTACTAATACTGTGAAGGGTAGTTTTGTTTTTCTAATTTAGAATTCACAGCTTTTTTTTATTCGCTTTTTTTTTCTTAAGAGACTGCTGATACATGGCACAATTAAATGAGACAGATAACTGAAGGTATTTGACATTTTCATATTATGATAGCACGTAAGCTACTTGCACCAAAATCCTGCAAACAAAAACACAGTTAACATTCTAATTTCCTGTAGTTTTATTTTCTTGATGTGAATAGGCGTTGTTCCAGTAGAAAGCATCAAACTGTATTCACGAAATACACATTCTAATAAGTATTAAAATCTGTGTTTTGGCTGCAATTGGGAATCCTAATTTCTGTGAAACCAGCACATCAAAAGCCCCTTTATTTCCGAAATACCTTCTGTGTTTGCTAAATATGCATGCACGTTTGTTAGAATTCCACAGTTTGACATGATTGACACTTGAAAAAAGTGACCAAGCCTTTTTCAATTGTTAATCGTAAATATTGTGTATACGGTGTACAATGTTCATACAAGTACATCTTAAGCAGGGCTTTCAAAAGTGGTGCGGTGACTATGAAAAGCCTATGCAAATTCGGCATTTAGAATCATTGTTGCGTATAAACACAATATTTACTACCCACTTAGCAAGAGACAATCGGCCGACTGTGGTTTTACTGATGGCATTTCTCGAATACTGCTGGCCTAGAAAACGTATGGGCCTACACAACTGGCTCTGCTATGGTTAACTGCCAGCACCAGGACATTTGGCATGCTATTTATGGCACACTGATGGAATGTTGTTGGAAATGAAACTGATGGTTGATAGTAGGTAAACTTTTATTGGCCTATAAATGACTTACCAACTGTGTTCCAGCAATGGCCATACATAGCCTATACTTATTGCTGGTGAAAATTTTTGTAGCCATCTCTATGCCATTTTATGTATGTGAAGTAGTATATCGAGGACTATTGATGGTGCAATTTGGCTTATTGTGGGAATTTTTATCGCTCCCACTCTTCGCAGATAACTTCTTCGAACTGCATACCACATGCATGCTCGCTCAAACAAACATATAGGTGTATTTGAATGTATGTATGTGTGTGTCTAATATAATTATAGATTAAATTATACAATGAGTAGATTATTTGTAAATATTTAGTAATGGAAAATAATGACAAAATGCTGTGAATACAGTATTAGGTGTGACTTCGTAACTGGTATTGAATAATATGACATATGTAATATTTTGCATGCACGACTGAATATAATTAAAATGAGAAGTTTTAAAAATACATATAATTATTTTTAGAAAAAAAATAATGAAAGACTTTTGTTGTATCAAATCACTAAAAAGTTCATATATGTCGACTGCATTTCAGAACAGATAAAAAGCATTTACTCGGGTGACATACATACAATGAAAAATTTCATTAAAGTGTAGTTTAGGGTTAGTATCGCGATTCAGATAGGAAGTTTTATCACAACGACAGTATTTTTTTTGTTTATCTGCATACTTTTAAACACTTATTTGTTCGCGAGATAAATTTCAAGGGTAGAATATAAATGGGAAGTCTGCGGCCAGGGCACAGGGCACAGGCGGCAGGCGCTGTACATAATCTGTCATTCTCTTTGTACGACAGCCATTTTTCTCTTAAACAATACTTCCCTTTCCCCTTGAAATCGACCATTTTTCGCTTGAAATTTCTCTTTTTCCCTAAAATTCTCTTTTAGCCTTTAAGACCCCTCATTGGCAAAGAACGATTCCCTTATTTGCAAAAACCGATCCATTGAAAAGATTTGGAAGTTCGTTTTTTACCGGTGACATTGGCCTTGATATTGGATGACCTAGAAACCAAAAAAATTCTAAATAATCCCTAAAAATATAAAAAAGCGAAAATAATTTGAAAACCTAGGAAAACATTTGGAGCTACGGTTATTGCACTATTGCAATGACTCTGGGTAGGTTCAATCACACCCTCAGCATGCATTTGCTTAATTTCCTCGCTAATGATTATGCATTGGTGCGGTTGGTAACTGTGCGAAGCAGTGTAGGTCGGTCACTCGTGTTCATGTTCAAGTGGTATCTCGTGCACGGCCACTATCGTGCGACATAATGGGTCGGCTGCCGCAAATACGTCACTCTGCTCATGAAGTAGCCTTTGCACGGCGTCGTGAAAATCTGGCAGTATCGCCTAATCTAGCTCGTCCAGCTGCACGTCCGGTGGCCATCTGTTATTCCAGGGTTCGATTTCGTAAAGAGTTTGGCGCTGGCTCGACAATCGTATTCTATTCTGTGATCCAGGCAATTCACAGGATGGCAACTTCATGCATATCAGCTGAAACGAGGATCGTTGTGGTGGTCTCCACATCCCGTATCCGGACTGTTATACTCGTATCGCCCATTGATTCCCCCATGTGCTGTCGTGTAGCGAGTTGCAGTACATGTGATGACTGAGCTTATCGACGTCGACTTAACCAACATGTACAAAGTTGTGTGAAGCTGCCAATGCATGACATGATTTGTAATTTAAAATTACTGGTATGCTGATCATCTGGTGGTTGCCTTAGGTGAGCTGTTGAAGCAGTATTTGTTGAGGACAGCCACAACTACACAACGGGGTGACCCGGTTGCAGTTAGCATCTGGCTCTCCTACACTGATGAGCCTTTTCCCATTGGCGGCATTTTACTGTCTGCAGGTGTGGCATATTTGGCATTGTGTTGTGGACACTCACATGACAACGAAACTGTCGCCCTTCACAATGTCGGGATACATAGGAAGGACACCTCTTTCCGGTCACTCCCCCTTGCTTTGGCCTTGCCCGACATGGTTTGGCCTGCAGTTGTGACGTGCCGACGTACCGACCATGGCCCATCCTTGTAGTTAGGCGAGGTTGAAGACCTGGTCGTGCCACGAACAGCAGGCAGTTGCATGGTACTCCTACCCTGATCTACATCACAGGCGCAGTGCAGGAACAACCTATCNTGCCACGAACAGCAGGCAGTTGCATGGTACTCCTACCCTGATCTACATCACAGGCGCAGTGCAGGAACAACCTATCTCGCGCACGTCGCGAGGTGACCTGCTCCCCAGATGTTGGGTCCAGCAATGCGGCTAGCCACATGAATGCCTCTATGCTACCANGCGAGGTGACCTGCTCCCCAGATGTTGGGTCCAGCAATGCGGCTAGCCACATGAATGCCTCTATGCTACCATGCATTAAAGGGGCTAGAGCTTAACTGAAGAGAACGGCGTGACTGGCAGCCACTAATTCATGCAATTCCATTGCTTTCATTTGTGGGTGAAAATGTTTGATTAGGTTGATTTTACATGTTGCAAAGGCTGTCAAAGTTTCCCCAGGACTGTGTGTTTCTAAAATACCATGGCTCTGAGCTTTCAGGGAAAAATACTTATTTGCAAAACGACACTGAAACCCATTCCAAAATTTCCTTCACTGCATGTCATACTGATTGGCTGTGCGCCAGCACAAACATTCATCTCCTATAAGCTGGTCTTCTTCACAATTTTGCCACCCCTGTTCACACACTTCATACTTGGTTTAACATCCTGTTCAGTCTCTCAGGAACGCCTGCGGATCCTCGGTGGGTAGCCCAGTGTAGGTGTGCAGTGACTGGAACTCTACTGTATTGCTGACTGCCTCTGCTGCAGTTGTTTTTGCGGCTGCGTCTGTTGGAAGCGGTAGTGGCCACACAAAGCCAGTTGGTGNCTGACTGCCTCTGCTGCAGTTGTTTTTGCGGCTGCGTCTGTTGGAAGCGGTAGTGGCCACACAAAGCCAGTTGGTGTTGGTGTCATTGGTGGCACCACCAAGGGTGCTGCAACTGATGGTAGTCCTCTGGAATGCGCCAACGAGCGTTTTTACTGGCTGACCGACTCTATGCATGTGGTCAGTGGGTATAGCACTGTTATCTGCGGTTCTGGTATGCACTGCGCACAGCTATAGTTGCTGCAGCGACATTGAGAACATCATGTGTGGTTGTGCTCTGACAATGGTTTATCCATCTACAGTTTTCACACACCACTGTTTCTGTATTTCCCTGCCTGCACAGGTCTTGATGAAAACTTCAGGTTGACAACACTTCTCCCTTTGGAAAGTCAGCAGGTGTACATATTACAGGTAGATAGGACTGTGTATAGTTTTCATACAAAATGTTCCATTTCTGTCTGCCATCACATGTTGTGCCTGGTATGCAACTCGGCGTGGTAAACTTTGGTCCAGTTTACAAACTGAATTTTTCCGTTTCTGGTGCCTTCACATCTTTGCTGTTTTGTACACCATCGTGTTTGGTAATTTGGTAAGGTTGTATCCAGAATAAGTTCATTTTATTGAGGGGGTGTACACTTGAGCCCGTGACTACTGGATCACTCACGGTCTCGTACAGTCTATGCACAATGGCACGCTTTTGTCATCAGAGGAGCAGCACNCCGTGACTACTGGATCACTCACGGTCTCGTACAGTCTATGCACAATGGCACGCTTTTGTCATCAGAGGAGCAGCACCAGGCTCACCCAACACATTCACAGTTCGCCTGGCGTTGTCGTCATCGAGATATGTCGCATTTTCCAGTTCGTAGGTCATGTAGAAAGCATCAAACTGTATTCACGAAATACACATTCTAATAAGTATTAAAATCTGTGTTTTGGCTGCAATTGGGAATCCTAAATTCTGTAAAACCAGCACATTAAAAGCCCCTTTATTTCCGAAATACCTACTGTGTTTGCTAAATATGCATGCACGTTTGTTAGAATTCCACAGTTTGACATGATTGACACTTGAAAAAAGTGACCAAGCCTTTTTCAATTGTTAATCGTAAATATTGTGTATACGGTGTACAATGTTCATACAAGTACATCTTAAGCAGGGCTTTCAAAAGTGGTGCGGTGACTATGAAAAGCCTATGCAAATTCGGCATTTAGAATCATTGTTGCGTATAAACACAATATTTACTACCCACTTAGCAAGAGACAATCAGCCGACTGTGGTTTTACTGATGGCATTTCTCGAATACTGCTGGCCTAGAAAACGTATGGGCCTACACAACTGGCTCTGCTATGGTTAACTGCCAGCACCATGACATTTGGCATGCTATTTATGGCAGTGACTACCTTACAACAACCTTTACTTTGACTACCAACTATCATCCATAACTTTTATTGGCCTATAAATGACTCACCAACTGTGTTCCAGCAATGGCCATACATAGCCTATACTTATTGCTGGTGAAAATTTTTGTAGCCATCTNTGTGTTCCAGCAATGGCCATACATAGCCTATACTTATTGCTGGTGAAAATTTTTGTAGCCATCTCTAGGCCATTTGCTGTATGTGAAGCAGTATATCGAGGACTATTGATGGTGCAATTTGGTTTATTGTGGGAATTTTTNCTAGGCCATTTGCTGTATGTGAAGCAGTATATCGAGGACTATTGATGGTGCAATTTGGTTTATTGTGGGAATTTTTATCGCTCCCACTCTTCGCAGATAACTACTTCGAACTGCATACCACATCTATGCTCGCACAAACAAACATATAAGTATATATGAATGTATGTATGTGTGTGTCTAACATAATTATAGATTAAATGATACAATGAGTAGATTATTTGTAAATATTTAGTAATGGAAAATTATGACAAAATGCTGTGAATACAGTATTAGGTGTGACTTCGTAACTGGTATTGAATAATTTGATATATGTTATGTATTACATGTACGACTGAATATAATTAAAATGAGAAGTTTTAAATATATATATATATATATATATATATAATCACTTTTATAAAATTAACATTGAAGGGCTTTTGTTGTTTTACATTACTAAAATATTCATATATGACGACTGCAATTCACAAAAGATGAATAGCATCTAAGTGACATACATACTGCGAAAAATTACATCAAAGGAAAGTTTTTGGGTTAATATCGCGATTCAGGTAGGACATTTTCTCTCAACGACAGTATTATTTTGTTTATCTGCATATTTTTGATCACTTATTTGTTCGCAAGGTAAATTTAAGGAGTAGAATATAAATTGAAAGTATGCGGCAAGGGCATGGGGCACAAATGGCAGGCGCCGTTCATACTCTGTTATTNGGAGTAGAATATAAATTGAAAGTATGCGGCAAGGGCATGGGGCACAAATGGCAGGCGCCGTTCATACTCTGTTATTCAGGAACAGGCTGTCGATAAAAAGAGATTTTTTAAAGGGAAAGGGGACGAAATCGACCATTTTTCGCTTAAAATTTATCTTTTTCCGTTAAAATTCCCGCTTTTCCTTTAAAACCCACCGATCTCCTCATTTGCAAAGAACGATCCCCTTATTTGCAAAAANGCGCCGTTCATACTCTGTTATTCTCCTTGTCCGACAGCTATTTTTCTCTAAAAAATTTCCCTTTCCCCTCGAAATCAACCATTTTTCGCTTAAAATTTCTCTTTTTCCGTTAAAATTCCAGCTTATCCTTTAAAACCCACCGATCTCCTCATTTGCAAAGAACGATCCCCTTATTTGCAAAAACGATCCATTGAAAATATTCGGGGGGTTCGTTTATTGCCAAAAAATTTCCAAATAATCCCCANGGGGGTTCGGTTTTTGCCAAAAAATCTCCAAATAACCCCCAAAAAATATATAAAAAAGCGAAAGAATATTAAAACCTAGGAAAACATTTGGAGCTAAGGTGATTGCACTATTGTAATGACTGCGGGTAGGTTCAATCCCATCCTCAGCAAGCATTTCATTAATTTACTCGCTAATGATTATGCATTGGTGCGGTTGGTAACTGCGCGGAACAAGGTAGATCTGTCACTCGTGTTCATGTTCAAGTGGTATCTCGTGCTCGGCCACTGTCGTGCGACATAATGGGTCGGCTGCCGCAAATACGTCACACTGCTCATGAAATAGTCTTTGCATGGCGTCGCGAAAATCTGGCAGCATCGCCTAATCCAGCGCGTCCAGCTTGACGTCCAGTGGCCAACTTGTGGTCCAGGGTTCGAGATGGTAAACAGTTCGCCTCTGGCTCAACAATCGTATTCTGTTCTGTGAGCCAGGCAATACATAGGATGGCAACTTCACGCATATGAGCTGACACGAGTGTCGTTGTGGTGGTCTCCACATCCCGTATCCGGACTGTTATAGTCGTATCGCCCATTGATTCCCCCGTGTACTGTCGTGTAGCGTGTTGCAGTATGTGTGCTGACTAAGTTTAATGATGTCGCAGAACCCGACATGTACAAAGTTGTGTGAAGCTGCGGTACCTACTAATGCATGACATACTTTGTTATTTAAAATTACTGGTATCCTGATCATCTGGTGGTTGCCTTAGGTGAGCTGTTGAATCAGTATTTGTTGAGGTGTCAGAGTTGATGTGTTGACAGTGACTCGGGTGCGGTTAGCATCTGCCTCTCCTACTCCGATGAACCTTTTCCCGTTGTGCGGCATTTTGCTGTCTGCAGGTGTGACATATTTGGCATTGTGTTGTGGTCACTCACTATGCCAACGAAACTGTCTCCCTCACAATGTCGGCACACATAGGANACATATTTGGCATTGTGTTGTGGTCACTCACTATGCCAACGAAACTGTCTCCCTCACAATGTCGGCACACATAGGAATGACACCTCTTTCCAGTCCTGCCCCTTGCTTTGGCCTTGCCCGACATGCTTTGGCCCGCGGGTGTCTGCACGGCTGCATGGCTGGTACCAGGGTCCTTGTAGTTAGGTGAGGTTGAAGACCTGGTCGTGCCACGAACAGCTGGCAGTTTCATGGTACTGCTNACACAATGTCGGCACACATAGGAATGACACCTCTTTCCAGTCCTGCCCCTTGCTTTGGCCTTGCCCGACATGCTTTGGCCCGCGGGTGTCTGCACGGCTGCATGGCTGGTTGGTCCCAGGAACATCAATCCACTCCAACTTCACCTGGTCGTGCCACGAACAGCTGGCAGTTTCATGGTACTGCTACCCTGATCTACATCACAGGTGTGGTGCAGGAAAAACCTATCTTGCTCACGCCGTGAGGTGGCCTGCTCCCCAGATNACCCTGATCTACATCACAGGTGTGGTGCAGGAAAAACCTATCTTGCTCACGCCGTGAGGTGGCCTGCTCCCCAGATGTTGGGTCCAGCATTGCGGCTGGCCACATGAATGCCTCTATGCTACCATGTATTGAAGGGGCTAGATCTTAACTNTTGCGGCTGGCCACATGAATGCCTCTATGCTACCATGTATTGAAGGGGCTAGATCTTAACTGTTCTCTTGCCGCACTGTGGCAGCCACTTATTCATGCAATTCCATTTCTCTTATTTGTAGGTGAAAATGCTTGATTAGGTTGATTTTACATGTTGCAAAGGCTGTTAAAGTTTCCCCAGGACTGCGTGTTTTTAAAATACAATGGCTCTGAGCTTTCAGGGAAAAATACTTATTTGCAAAACGACACTGTAACCTATTCCAAAATTTGCTTCACTGCTTGCTATACTGATTGGCTGTGCGCCAGCACAAACATTCATCTACTATAAGCTGGCCTTCTTCAGAACTTTGCCACCTCTGTTCACAAACTTCATACTTGGTTTAACATCCTGTGCAGTCTGTCAGGAACGCCTGCGGATCCTCGGTGGGTAGCCCAGAGAAGGTGCGCAGTGAAAGGAACTCTGATGGATTGCTGACTGCCTCTGTTGCAGTTGTTTTTGCGGCTGCGTCTGTTGGAAGCGGCTGTGGCCACACAAAGCAAGTTGGTGTTGGCGGCATTGGTGGCACTACCAAGGGTGCTGCAGCTGGTGATAGTTCTGTGGAATGCGCCAACAGGATGTTTTACTGGCTGATCGACTCTCTCGCACGTGGTCAGTGGGCATAGCACTGTCATCTGCGGTGCTGGTATGCACTGCGTACCGCTATAGTTGCTGCAGCGACATCGAGAACATCCCACGTGGTCGTGCACTGCCAATGGTTTATCCACCTGCAGTTTTCACACACCACTGTTTCTGATAAAGGGACGGACGTGTCCAGAACTACTTTTGACGTCCCACTGTTCACTTCTGCCGTTGGAAAGTCAGCACATGTACATTTTACAGGTAGATAGGTCTGTGAATAGTTTTCACACAAAATGTTCCATTTCTGTCTGCCATCACATGCTGTGCCTGGTATGCAACTCGGCGTGGTAAACTTTGGTCCAGAAATGTTTGACTTAAAAAGGCAAAGACGTGCCTTCACATCTTTGCTGTTTTGTACACCATCGTGTTTGGTAATTTAGTAAGGTTGTGTCCAGAATAAGTTCACTTTGTTGAGNCATCTTTGCTGTTTTGTACACCATCGTGTTTGGTAATTTAGTAAGGTTGTGTCCAGAATAAGTTCACTTTGTTGAGGGGGTGTACACTTGAGCACATAACTACTGGACCACTCACGGTCTCGTACAGTCTATGCACAATGGCACACTTTTGCCATCAGAGGAGCAGCACCAGGCTCACCCAACACATTCACAGTTCGCCTGGTGGTTGTCGTCAACGAGATGTATCTAATTTTCCGGTTCGCAGCACCGGCACCATGTGTCCCAGAATGGTTTGGAAATGAGCCAGAGCCATACGTACTTCAAGCATAATGTTTTTGTTTTACCATTAGAATTACCCCATTTCATGTTCGATTTGCCAACGTCTTCTCAGGCCACGTGGTCCAGCACATGAGCTGTCATGTTGACTGTTGTTTACATTGCGAATTTCGACCCACCTCCATTCGCGCCCGTGAGGGAAGAGGATACCGTTATGACAGGCGAGGTGGTGGTGACCATGCTCGCATTCGCCCAGCCAGGTGGTCTGACACATCGCCCGCCTGCTCTGGAAAGATCAAAGGGGGGAGGGTGTAGGCGCCCGGCTGTCTGGCCTGCCCCGAGCTCCACAATGGCGGGGCTCGGGAATGGTTCTTTGTCCAACAATCACTATTGTCCNCGGCTGTCTGGCCTGCCCCGAGCTCCACAATGGCGGGGCTCGGGAATGGTTCTTTGTCCAACAATCACTATTGTCCAAAAATGCAGTGAATATCTGAAACTTAATTTAGTAGTTTGTTATGTCCGAAAGTTCTTTTGATTATTTGAAGGCTTTTTATACATGTACTTTGGCAGAGTATGTTATACATACATAGACCTTATTCAAAATGNTTTTGATTATTTGAAGGCTTTTTATACATGTACTTTGGCAGAGTATGTTATACATACATAGACCTTATTCAAAATGTTACCCTTGAACATCGTTGTGCATTAAAACAAGACAACAGCTACTCCAGGCGTCGAGTGATGTAAACAAAAATGTTGCAGTAAAAGAAAAATGTTACTCTCAAATGTTCTGTGTTGTANAGGCGTCGAGTGATGTAAACAAAAATGTTGCAGTAAAAGAAAAATGTTACTCTCAAATGTTCTGTGTTGTAGTCACGCATAGTCACTATTTACTTTATTGTAAAAGTTATTCTGCAAGTCGCGAGATGTTAACTGATATTATGTCTGGTACAGATATTACACTTAAATGCAGTAAGATGGAGATAAGGAAAACAAAGTACTCTGATTGTCGTGGGATGTTAGTAAATTAAACAAAAATTACAATGAAAATCCGCGAGGTTAAGAATGGGAAACAAAATTAGACATGGACATCTTGGGACATTTGCAAATGTGCATTGCCCTAATTCGCTGCACTTGTACTGACATGTTTTTTTTTTCACTGTTCCTTTTTAATAGCCCAACATTGGCCGCCATTTGATGTGGAGGGGGTTCCAGGACTGATGATGGGGGTCCCCCCCCCTTCCTTGTTATCAGACAAAAGGGTTTGACTGATGTCATAACTAAGTGAACACGAGTTAGTTGAGGGTTGTGCAGTCGATAGCTTGGGGATCCTTAGGGTCCTCCGATGGTNTCATAACTAAGTGAACACGAGTTAGTTGAGGGTTGTGCAGTCGATAGCTTGGGGATCCTTAGGGTCCTCCGATGGTCTGTGGTGCTTTTAGATGGGGCAACTAATACACTATGTCTAGTGTGTTTTCACTATTACGTTGGTGGGATTTTAAGCCACTTCATTTTTAAGCCCTGAGTACCTTGAGGGAGTTAAAACAAATAAATTATCGCATGGGCTTAAAACGTTTACTTGTTTCCGTGTTGTACATGTGAACTTACACTACCATATACAAATTATGCGGGCCCAGTTGAGCAAGACAGTCACTGGTTACGTGTATAAAAATTACTGAGGCTATGAATGATTAAGTGAAAAATACTACAGAGTATATTCGTCAACCACTCGGCACAAAAGAAATAAAAAAATGTTCGGGTAATTTACATTACCATTGCAGTGAAGTGAGCATAGCCAAGTTTCAAGGTGCTTGAAGGTGTCGACATGTAGCGAAAGAAATGAATTAAAATAAATTACGGCCAGGTTAGGCAGTCTTCTGAAAAGGACAAAACATATTTACTTTAGTACAATAAATATAAATAAATNGTTAGGCAGTCTTCTGAAAAGGACAAAACATATTTACTTTAGTACAATAAATATAAATAAATAATTAAACCGAAAATATGCATCTGAAAAATTGTCATATTCCTTCTGGTAGGCTTCGCCGANATAAATATAAATAAATAATTAAACCGAAAATATGCATCTGAAAAATTGTCATATTCCTTCTGGTAGGCTTCGCCGATGTGCGAGTCCAAGTGTACCAATTTGGGAAAGTTGGACGAGTCCATCACTGAAAATGGGTGTGGTTAGCCATACTATATTTTATATTTAATAAAGAATCGACATTGAATTTAATGGCTATGTGGTTCGAAGCACCTTTTATGCATTCGGGATTTATTTCCCCACTATTTCATTGCACTTTCCCTGACTAGTAGGCCAGTCGACGTCATGTCACTGGGGAATACATCGCAGCGCGGGCTGCCCCAATGTTCCCTACAATGGATGGTGCGCCTGACGGCTATGNCATGTCACTGGGGAATACATCGCAGCGCGGGCTGCCCCAATGTTCCCTACAATGGATGGTGCGCCTGACGGCTATGGCATTTGGGGAGACACTATGTTGGACCGCATGTTATTCGCCCACAAGAATAATCTGTTCAGGTAAATAAAGCAAGATGGTCAAGCGAGTCATGAGGTACATGGCGATGAGGCAGGTGTGATCCATTCTCGCTGGCACATTATGTCGTGCCCGGCCCGATGTCAGCCAGGTAGTGTAAATGACAGGGTAGGTGCAAGTGGTCATGAGAGTACATGTGGACGCCTGNAGAATAATCTGTTCAGGTAAATAAAGCAAGATGGTCAAGCGAGTCATGAGGTACATGGCGATGAGGCAGGTGTGATCCATTCTCGCTGGCACATTCTGTCGTGCCCGGCCCGATGTCAGCCAGGTAGTGTAAATGACAGGGTAGGTGCAAGTGGTCATGAGAGTACATGTGGACGCCTGCTTCACGTCAAGTGGAATCGTCCAACACAATTCACCTGCTGCCACCCTTCAATGTTACATATTCGGGGGGAAATTAAATTTAAAATATGGCAATTAATAGTGCTCAGTGCAACAGCAACAGAAATGCAATAGCAATGCACTAAGAGAGACAGCACCAGTATTTTTGAATGGGTAAGTGGAAAAAGGATAACATTCCACAAAATGGGGAAAGTAAACTGAGATAGCAGTTTTGTAGTATTTATTATAATACATATATTGAGTGTAAGAAGGGAAATATTCCAGTCACATAACATTATTAAAACTGGCCTGGATGTTTTCGTTGAGTGGAATAAAGATAACAAAGGTTCTTACAATAGGAAGAAGGTCACAATGCTGCGCTAGTTGTCCCAGGAATGTTGACTGTCTTCAACAGAGTGCGAAGATACCATTCAAATAGCGAGGAATGCTACCCTGTGTTTACTATGAATCATTATGGAAACAACCACGTACTGAACATAAAGGACTGGGGCCACTGGTACTTCATGAAAACTCACAAGTAGTTTTGGTTTCTGCACTCTGTTGGGCTTGGCACGAGGATGATCGGTCGCTGTCATGCTTCGCATCACTCCCCACTTTGTGCAAAGACCCCGCCACCTTATTCCAACGAACAGTGTCCTGTTGTAAAACGGTAATGTTCAGTGATATTCACACCTTGGGGTAAACTTGTTCTCCAGGATGCTGGCGATGTTCCTGGTGCGCGCACTGGACACTGTACACGTCTCTGTCCACCTGGAGAACAGGTCGGTGCCGACCAGGTGCTTGGAAAAAGGACGTGATGTCTTGGGGTAGGGGCCCATGAGGACGAATGGCTTCCGAGGTGTTGTGGGATGTTGTCGATTCT
This sequence comes from Clitarchus hookeri, assembly GCA_002778355.1. NCBI lineage: Eukaryota > Metazoa > Arthropoda > Insecta > Phasmatodea > Phasmatidae > Clitarchus > Clitarchus hookeri. The sequence goes on along the minus strand of NQII01010123.1, from coordinate 4,787 downwards.
GGCCGTCGTCCTGTTGATCCTTAAAATGGTTGCATGTGTAATATTGTCAAATNTCGGTGCCGACCACCACGAACCTTTTTCCTGGTGATGTCTTGGGGTAGGGGCCCATGAGGACGAATGGCTTCCGAGTTGTTGTGGGATGTTGTCGATTCTGGGGCAGCAGGACAACTAGGAATTTTACCAACGTACACATTATAACAGTAATGTAATCGCGTACATCATGTGATATGATATACTGGACCAATACAAGTGACATAACAAGTTTTGCAACCAAACAAATCGTGGACCGACAGGACGTTTACACATGCTGTGCATGTAGTGGAGTACTTCTGCACGTTGTGTGGCTGGCTCGTAGATTTTCCAGACAGTGTTCTCTCCACATTGCCTGGTCTCCTGTCGGTTGTCGATTATGTCTCACTGGTATGTGATCTGCTGGTTTCAGAATGTGACTTTGGCCTGCATGTCCGATTAAGTTGTCTGCGACCTTAGTACAGCATAACAGAACTCGTCTAGCTTGACGTCTCATACAACGAGGTTAGCCCAGGTTGGTGTGTTGGTGTTACCAGCATGTTCAGTAGGGCTGTCACCAGCATGCTCAGTAGGGGTGGGGGGAATCATCCCTTCTTACTCATACTCTTTATATGCAGTGTTTTCTTTACTTGGTGATCTGGACAACTGATTCTCTGTATATGGGAATTTATCGATGTTGAAACCGTACGCTTGAAGTAGCACTCACCAGTGGGCCAGTTTGCTCTGCACTACACATTTACTGTGCAACCAGATCAGACAGCGTATATTAGTCCATA
>NQII01010122.1:25815-42270 GCA_002778355.1 Clitarchus hookeri | reverse complement strand
GAACCACGGTTACTCACCAGCTTGAACATGTTGGCGAGGGTAAACGTCTTCTGCCTTGCTGCGAGGAGAATGATGATGGAAGGCACCCGCTCTGCAGTTTATATACCGGCGCGTGCAAGCATGGTGTCGTGTGTGAAGGTCATATGTACGTGGTGCAGGAACTATATCACTGCAGCGGGCCGCAAACGTAGGTCACCGTCATGATCTAGAGCGCCGATATGCTGCCTTCTCCGATATGCCAATGTCACTACCTGGACATTTCCTTCATTTAACTTCTCAATGCAGAAGTATAGTGGCTTCTAAGGGAGCTTTACACGCAAATGTACAACATGCAGAACTCATTAAAAAAATAGTGCACACTGTATTGTCCGTTCACGGTTAATTTCAATTTTTCTGAAGTCTTGCTTAAGTTATAATTCCGGGATAATCCTCTCCATCATGCTAACACAGCTTAACCGAGCCTAGAAAATTTCACCAAAGGGACAACGAACTGCATTCGTGCGTACTCACTGTAATAATATTTGCATTATAACTATTTCTTACTAGGTATTGCTAACACGCCCATTTTCTCACTGTTTTTATTCATATATGTTATAAACTTAACATTATAATTCATAGATTAAATATAACTATAAGTTCAGTTAACCAAAACTAAAGTACTTTTATGTTAGGATAAGTGGAAAACATTTGTTATTAATGATATGTTTTTAGGAAATAACGAAATTCGTCATACATGGGGAAATTTTTGAAATGAGTTTGAATCAACACATTTAAATAAATATATTTATTAATCTACAATATTCACTTGCATGTCAGTGAAACATGAATGCTGAAACTCCTTGAAATAAATTGACGAATAGACCGAAACCACTTACACGTCGATTAAATACAATGTATAAATCAACAGGTGTAGCTAGCAAGGGTATACAAGTAGATAGAAAAGTAAGTAAACAAATCAAAATACTACAGATTAATTTTGCATGAGCATGTGTGTGTTTGGAATCATCTTAGCATATTCTTAGTGCACTTGGCAGCACTGCTCTTAAAATATGTTAGTTTTGTCGAGTTCCTAACATCTACGTGTAATTTACTCCTCGCTCGTACGACAGAGACGGTGAAATAATTCGCACATACTTGGTTTTCCAGAACGGCAATAGTTAGGCGAGATGTATATTTAGCACCCATGTTAACAGTGTGGTCATCCCCTAAGGTTTTCAGCTAAGTACGTAAGTATTCTGGAGTTGTAATATACCACCTTAACATGCCGACCAAATTAATCCAGGTGTGCGGGGCAGCGAACAGTGCTGCACGAAGGCTGCTGGCAAGCGGACAAATCGTTCTACGATGGAGTGTAGTGTGATGCGGAGATGGAGCAGCCAAGGATTGCAGTGGTGCGGGGAAAAAGGAGTGCCCCGAGAATACCTTCTGGTCAGCGGCAACGTCCGCCACGTGTGCCAGTTGAGAAAATCCGGTACGAACTCCGGTTTTTGGTGGTGGAAGTGAGTGAGTGGTCTGACCACTACACTTAAGTGTTCCTTCAAACCCATTTCAACATATTACCCCGAATATTTTCGCTTACGTAAGAAATACTGCAGAATATTTTTTTTTATTTTGGTCAATATATTTTTTTTATTTTTTTATTTTTTTTTTTTTTTTTTTTTTTTTGCTGTTAGAAACAAGCTCCAATATAGCAAGTACTTTTACCCGGGTAATGATACTGGCCCCTGCTGACATGCCGAAACTTTATTAGCTGTCCGCCCTCTTTGCCGTTTCTAGAACAACAGTAACTCATTTCGTAGGTTATAATGAGTCATTTTATATTATATATACACTGAGGTGACAAAAGTCATGGGATACCTCCTAATATCGTGTCGGACTTCCTTTTTCCCGGCGAAGTGCAGAAACTCTACGTGGCATGGACTCAACAAGTCGTTGGAAGTCCCCGGCAGAAATATCGAGCCATGCTGCCTCTATAGACGTCCATAATTGCGAAAGTGTTGCCGGTGCAGGAGTTTGTGCACGAATTGACTTCTTGATTATGTCCCATAAATGTTCGATGGGATTCATGTCGAGCGATCTTGGTGGCCAAATCATTCTCTGGAATTGTCCAGAATGTTCTTCAAACCAATTGCGAACAGTTGAGGCCCGGTGACATGGCACATTGTCCTCCATAAAAATTCCATCGTTGTGTGGGTATGTGAAGTCCATGAATGGCTGCAAGTGGTTTCCAAGTAGCTGAACATAACCCTTTCCCGACAATGATCGGTTCAGTTGGACCAGAGGACCCAGTCCATTCCATGTAAAAAACAGCCCGCACCATTATGGAGCCACCACCAGTTTGCACAGTTCCTTGTTGACAACTTGGGTCCATGCATTCGTGGGGTCTGCGCCACACTCGAACCCTACCATCAACTCTTGCCAACTGAAATTGGGACTCATCTGACCAAGCCACGGTTTTCCAGTCGTCAAAAGTTCATCGGATATGGTCACGAGCCCAGGAGAGGCGCTGCAGGCGATGACGTGTTTTTGGTAAAGGCACTCGAGTCGGTCTTCTACTAGCATAGCCCAGTACAGCCAAAGTTCCCCGCACTTTCCTGACGTACACGTCCGTTGTACGTCCCACATTGATTCCTGCGGTTATTTCACGCAGTGTTGCTTGTCTCTTAACACTGATAATTCGGCGCACACGTCGTTGGTATCGGTCATTAAGTGCAGGCGGTCGGCCACTGCGTTGTCAATGGTGGGAGGTTATGCCTGAAATTATGTATTCTCAGCATACTCTTGACACTGTGTATCTGGGAATGCTGAATTCCCTAAACATTCCCGAAATGGAATGCCCCATGCGTCTAGCTCCAACTACCATTCCGCATTTAAAGTCTGTTAATTCCTGTAGTGCGACCATAATCATGTCAGAAACCTTTTCACATGAATCACTTGACTACAAATGAAAGCCCAATCAATGCGCTGCCCATTTATACATTTTGTACGCGATACTACTGCCATCTGTACATTTGCATATTGCTATATCATAACGTTTGTCACCTCTGTGTATAAGTGCAGGCTGTTGGTGATTAATTTAGCAGTTTTGTAAAACGTGCATAGTTTCTTCTTCTAACGTTCTCATATATTTCCACCACGTGCTATATAACACACGAAATATTTATATTTGCTGCTCAAGCGTATAACAAATTTACNACTCATATATTTCCACCACGTGCTATATAACACACGAAATATTTATATTTGCTGCTCAAGCGTATAACAAATTTACTCAGTAAATAAATAAACTTCTGTAATTAAGAATATACTTATGAACATTTGTATTTCACTAAATTATAATATCAGTTAATAAACATGAATAAATATTTATGATTATTATTTGTCTTTCAAAATATAATATACGCGGTGTTACAGCATTTCAAGATAAAAATTGTTATTGATTATACTTTCAATTAAAATAATCGCACAATGATCTCAAGGGTTCGAATAGTTGCTACTCATATGCATCCTAGACAAGCAAGAGAATGGCACTGCAAATTGCATTAAAAGTTAGGAAGATATTTGTCTAAAAATCTCATTAGTTAAACCAAACCACTCCTAAATTTTACAGTATATTTTCAGAGTAATTTTTTCTACCCGATAAATTTTTACAAAAATAGAATAATTTATACGTTTTGAAAAATTTAACAACACAACAAATTTTCCGTACTGCTTTCGTACAAGAAAATAACTATCTGCTTGTAAAATTTGACCGCCTGTACCGATGTGTATGTAATTGGCCACAATAATAATAATGCCATTCCTAGGCGATTANCTTGTAAAATTTGACCGCCTGTACCGATGTGTATGTAATTGGCCACAATAATAATAATGCCATTCCTAGGCGATTACAGCGTGTTTCATTTAACTGCATTCTGATCCTACATTGATTGTCTGGCATATTACCTTGGTTAAGGTTTCCCAGGCGTAGCAGAACAACTGTCTCTGATTTAAATTCTTATATAATAAACGGTTGAAAAACAGTATGAAACTATAATAAATTCTCACAATTACGTGAAAAAAAAAGGAAACGAAATTTAAGCTGTCATTAATTTTAACATTACATTTGTAGTGTTTCGTTTATATATGAAACAAGTTCCTTAATTCACTACCAACTTAACCATGATTATTACATTACGTTATTTTTTCGCTGAATATGCAGTTGTGTGCATGTCGGTATCTTCAAATGTTAATTTCAAAAGTTGGCACTTAAGCACGAGCAGACTTTACTCGTCAGGCTGAAACTTTGTTCATTTCCAATAACTGATAAGATAAATTAAAACGTATGTATCAGATATCAGGGAGTTGTTAGTTCTATTTCCTACAGTACGTATGACATTTATGGATATGATTAATAACCCTATGTTTACTAACTTCAATGTATATGGGCCAATCAGGATATTAATATAATTTAAGAGGAATTTAGAGCGTTTATTTTAATGAACCGCGCCAGCATGCACCTGTAACGGGCATAATTGAGGATTATTTGATTATTCAGTACTTCAAAGGATTTCCTTAATTTCAGTGCAGACCACAAAAATTTAACAATCAAATCAACCCAAATTAAGAGAAACTAATTTCAACCAACACAACTCAGCAAATGACCACTAAAAATCCCTTATACAGACATGTAAATACAGAACATCTATAAATGAATTATTCAGTCGTAAAAAAAGTGCAAAACAACATAGAGATAAACTGGATTAGTAGCCCACACATATTTTGTCTTTGGAATCCGTCAGCAATACGTGATTATGTATTATCATTACTGCCTCTTATGTTTATATTGGTTATACGCACGTTATTACTTTGTACTTGTTACACACCGTGTTTTTTATGTGATTTCCATAATAAAATTCTGTGCATTAAGGTTTAGGCCCTAAAGACCAACATTTTTTACAATTTTGTCATACTACAATTAGGTTAATTAACAAGATTTAATAAAGGCAGGCCTATTTGTGCCTTTCTCAGTGTTTGACTTGGATTCTCTCTCTTCAAAAGATGTGGTTTCAATCAGGTATGCCACGGAGGTGGCAAAGTTCAACAAGTAACTTCATAGTAACCATCATTCCACTTGCTGAGAACCATCTCTTACACGAGACCATATATTGAATATCGGGTAGCGTGCACATACCAAGATTCACAGTAACCATTTTGTCTCTCCCAACAATGAAAGGCTGATTCACCATCGGAGCTACCAGAAATATTGTTCCTTAGGCTAAGCTTAGAACACTACTTACATAAACACAAAGGGCCATTTGAAAAGTTTTGTATACTTCTTCTGGCAGATCTGTTGTGCTATAAAATGCAATCAAGACACGTACAATCAAGTTTTTATTACAAAAAGGCACTGATATGAGATCTGTTAGAAAACTAATGGAAATAAACGTCACTGTGTGAACACATACTGCAAGCAGCTACTAAAAAATCGTGTGCGAAAGTAGACGCCATGTACCAGAAAACAGGTCTACCTCATATTAAACTAATTGACGAGAAAGGTAAAGTCACAATTCGTTGCTTACAGCAAATTACAAGTTCATATTATTAATATTTCGTTCGCAGTTCAAGAGTAATGGAAGGTTTTACATTACTGGAAGGTTCGTTTTTCACCATGGCTCGCCTGGTACGACCTCCACGTGTCCGCTAATATCATACGGTTTCCTACTTGAAATTCTTCATGCAGAAGATTGTTTGAAATAAAATTCGTTAATAAGAGACAAATATTTGTGTGTACTCATGTTACAAAATTGAATTATTAGCCTCATGCCAGACGTTCTCTGAATGATACAAATGCCACTCGACTTCCCCGTATTTCTGCTTTTCCAGATCCCCTTTAATCCCCTTATCCGCACTCTCGCTCCTAACATATTGACTACAGTATGTACTGGACGAAGAAAGTACTTATTGCGAACATGTGGGAACACCGCGGCGTTCCCACATAGGCCAACCGGTGCGCCGGTTGGCCTATGGATCACCTCTATTACTTCCGCGACAACTACAATTGTAATGAACTAATAGAATATTATCAATTTACTTAATGCACTTCCATCCATTTTACACCTGAACTATCTCAAACAACGGATATCTTCTTTTTATGACTTTATCTGAGACCTTATCGTATTTGTATACGCTGTATTATAAATACGCCCGTCAATGGTTTATAATTTCCTTGCGCCTTTTTTTTCTTCTAAATTTAAGAATAATTGTCAGTTTAGAGTCCGTAGAAGATCGTAAAAAAGTTCGGGTGATGCTGCTGCGTACCCTGAAACCCAACAGATGCGTCGCAATAGGCTCGACGCGACAACAAAAATTCGCGTTGTGATCGCTAGTTTTACTGTCTCTCTCTGCCGCATGAACTGGCAGCCAATTTGTATTAACGTAGGCGAACTTCAAATAATGCTGTTCTCATCACATCGTTCAAATTAACCTTAATTCCGCAGAAACGTTATGTAGTGCATTACTTAGTCGTGTAAATTTATCTCTTCAATTAAGTGTTATTTTAGTCAATATTTCTTCACTACTCCTTTGTTCTTTTTTTTAGATAGTACATATCTTGTAGCTTCTAAATAACTTAATTCAAAACCTTTGTGCATTACTACGAACGAAAATTATAAATAACACGTCTTCACGGCAGACGTAATTTCACACTTAAAACATATGCACGCAGAACGTATTACAAACGTGTTTCGTTGATACACATAAATTTAGAATTTCTAACATCGTTGTAGAGGTTAAATTAGGAAGATGTATCTTGCTAATGAAAATAATTTATTTTCTATTAGGTGGGAATTAAAAAATTGTTATTATACACTATAACAGCTTAAATTTATATAGAAAATTTCCAGTAGTGATAAAAGTGTCAAAGCAAAGTAATATAATATTTTTATTCTGTGTCTGATGTCTATTTTTAAAGTACAGCACATTGGATTTCAAATTTAACTGAAATACGAAACAATACTTAAAATACATACTTCTTGAAGAGTAACTTTAAATGTGCACATTACGAACCCTAATTGAGCGATACAAATATTTATAATTAATGAAACTGCTTTAATTTTATACTGAGGAAAATTATTACAATGTGCTTAAAATAGTCATAACCTCCTAGTGCGACATTATAAATATATTATCACCTCATTGTTAAAAAATTTTGTTTCGTTAAGATTAAACAACTTGTGTAGTACAGAAAATATTAATATTTCAATGAATATTACCTGTCAAAACTCCATTCTTTAAACGTATACCAATTTAAACGTTAAATGTCGTGCAAATAGGTAACTACTTTATGAATAGAAAACAATACAACACTGAGCATGTAACTACATCCGTTCGCCAGTATTATTTCATCAAAATATTAGCGATTGAGTTTCTGGTTATACATGTGTTATAATGCTTTAGCAATGGACATGCATGAGCGAACATTCAATTACGTTAGGCACCAAAGAAAATCGGATTTTTTTTCTATGTTGATTTGCAACACCAATATCCTGCCGGACGGGTAAAGGCTACCACTGGGTGGCTTACGTAAAATGAAACAGGGGTAGAGCGTGCATGTGAGGTGCGCATTAACCAACGCTATGTCGCAATAGAAGACTGCTGTTTTTTCATTAGAAATCCCAAAAGCACGTAATTTATTAAGATAAACTGACTGTTTAAATAAGGACGTGTTTAGTAACGTTATTACATTGACTGAGACTAAAGCTTTAATACAGCTTGGCTATATTCAAGTTACGCTAAAAAAAATTTCGTGAAAGCATGAGTCTCGTAAAGAAAGATGTAAACAAACAATCTTATAAATGTTAGAACAGGTGATTTTGACTAATCTTATTGCGATTTGTGAGCCACTGTTTGGGACAGTGGGAAAGACGAGTTAGTCTTACCAATAAGTCCTACAAATTAAAATATACTTTAACTACTTCTTATTAACAGTATACACATCAAAGGCTTATCCGAGAAAAAAAAACCAGAACCCCGTGCTACGAAGGAAATGCATCAGCGAAAAGTTAGCCTCAAAGTTCATAAACAAGGATCTTAATTCAGTGAGTATGTAAAAAAAAAAGGAACTTTCAAATTGAGGTATATGGTGCAGCGTTTGGCTGCAACGCGGGTGAGAATTCAAACTTGAAAAACCGCTTCTGGTGTAGCAGTCCCATATTGAAGCCACAGGCTAACAAAGGCGATTCAGACATGCTACGGCATGATAAAACAAGACATAACTGCGATCTCCGTAGCTGGAGTCATTATGGTGACTCCACAATTCGAGGTTTCGTGTTTGAAACCCAGTAAGTCATAAATGTATATGTGCTGTTCTCGGATGTAGTAAGTTCGCGAACCCACACATCAAAAAAGAGCGGGGAGATTTCCCAATTTTGTGAGATAAAAAGGTATCCACCGTGCAGATGCCGAACAGTTAAACACTACCTGTGTAGTGGCCACTGTAAAGTGCACGGAGTTCTACCGCGTCTCTGGTTGGCTCCTTGGGCGTGGTAGAGACGTGGCAGCTCTCAGGGTCGAGGACTACCACCCACGCTCGGCACCGGAAGCCGTCCCACCGGGAATCAAACACAGTTAGACTTGGTGGGACGTGAGTGGTCTAACCACTACCCCACCGCGGCTGCCTCTCAGCATAGTGTGTACAGGGCTATAACATGTCACTGGTTGTCTCCACGACACATGCTCGAGGCCGAGGACGCACAGCTCACGCTACAGCTCATATCTGCACCCTGGCCTCCGGCCGCTGATCTGCCAGGCACAGTTTCCGCACCAGGGCGGCTGACCTCGTAGGACCGCCACACACCGGGTATATAAACTGCCTGGCATCTTCAGTCTGCACCACTCCACTAGCGACAAGGAAGAACACAACCACCTGCCCCAACATGTACAAGCTGGTGAGTGTACGGCGGCACAGTCTCTTGAAACAGAATGTTTTTTCGATAACTTTAGTGTTCTGTTCATTTCGCTATGTCGCATTGCTTTCAAATTAACAACGCGCGCTATTTAAATACATAAAAAACTGCAATAAGTAGCGAAAATAAAAAATTAAATACTAATCATTTATTAGCTTTAATAACATAAGTGGCATAAGCTGTTTATATGTTATTCTTGCCGAGTCTAGCTGAAACTGTGTTTCAATAAAGTTGTCTCTATTTGTAGCTTTTTGTGACTTATAGAAATGTTTCACAAGTAAATTTAATATAAACGTATTCATAAAGATTTCACACGATTACAGAACTTACAACGCCATATATCCATCATCATTAAGGGGAGAAATGTATATTTTGTTTATGCTGATTTATGTCTCATACCTTAGTAAAACTTAATGATGGAGTTTTAAGAAAACCGAATGTAAATGTAATCGTATACTGAATTATACCACCCATTATTGAACACTGTGAAGGAAAAAATGATATATTTTGTATTTTAAATGTGAAATTGATTAATGTCTTTCACCTTAATACGTGTAAGTGAAGAAATATGGTCTGTAGATGTGCGAGTAAACCTTAAAGCAAGAAGTTAAAACGTTCCTAAAGTACTAGTGCAATTTAAGTGGAACCGCTGATAAGTATAAAAATTGACCTAGCAAATTAGATGTGAATTTTATTAACGGACACTTTCAGGAATTTTATACCTTTTGCATATATATGGAACTACATTACCCTGCAGAACTCGTGAAACCTCCCTTTTCTTGGGCCGTTTTACTAGTTTTTATGAATACCTGTGTTGGTACATTGTATGACAATAATACTTACTTTGTACAGCAACCTTAACACATTTACACCAGGTAAACTGTTTATCGAGCGACTTTTCCTATACTTCTCTGAGACAACATATATGCAAGTGTCTTTCAAAATATAGAACAGGACATAGAGAAATTATCTCTGCTATAGGCGATCAACGAAAATTCCCTGTAGATTCCAGAATCATTTGTGTCTTCTACCTGACTTTAATAAACGCAGTTTCAGGCAGTCAAGTTGACAATTTAATTTTCTTGGCGTTTTATGTTATGGCAAACAGCACAAAGTGCACAGAGGAACGGTACAATAAATAAAGTTAGGAAACAGAGAAGGTGCATTTTAAAAGTCACTTTTTAAAACGATGAAAAGTATAATGAGTGGACTGCGAAGGAAAACTGGATTAAAACCCACTACATCGCGAATTGAAAATGAGTTTCCATCACATGGCCAAACACCTTTGGCAATTACAGTAATAAAAGAAACCTGCGAGAGTTATAATGTAATGCCGCAAGGTTCTCCTAGATAATGGTAAAACTAACAAAAATTTTAAGTTTATAATTTGTGTAAAAATATGGACAAAACTATTTTCTATTTTGTTTCCAGATCGTCTTCGCCGCCATCTTGGCCGTGGCTGTCGCCACCCCCGGCTACCTAGGCGCCCCCGCCTTGGTCAGAACCGCCCCCGTGGCCTATGCCGCCCCCGCGGTCGTCAGGACAGCGTACGCCGCCCCCGTGGTGGCTGGAGCATACGCCGCCCCCGTGGTGGCTGGAGCGTACGCCGCCCCCGTGGTGGCTGGAGCGTACGCCGCCCCCGTGGTGGCTGGAGCGTACGCCGCCCCCGTGGTGGCTGGAGCGTACGCCACCCCAGTGGTCGCCGGAGCTTACGGCGCCCCCGCCGTTGTGAAGACGCATCTCATCTGAGAAAGAAGCCCGCTCTTGATTACACTGTTAAAATTACCACTAAATAAATATATTTAATTGAAATTTCATTTATTTATCTTATTTTTAGTATATATTTGCAAACCCTCAAATTAATTTAAATCTGTTATTACAGCGTGATTATAAGGGATTATCTCATGCTGTCGATTTAAAACTTTACCAGACATTACGAAATTCTTGATTGCATATTGCTAGTTATATGCACAACCCAAATAAAATAGGCACAATATCTATAAAATAGACCATTTCAAACAATTATTACATAACGCTTTCAATTTTACTGTATTTATATGACACAAAACAAGATACAATAAAAAATATTTCCCAGTAACATTTTTTAAATAATAATTTATACACATCAAGAAATACAACATTTAACACCTGAAAGCCACTATTACCTGGCGATGAAAAATGTTGATTTGTTAAAGTTAGCTTAATATATGCCCTATCTTGTCTCGCATGTATAACGCATATCGAAAATTCTCATATTTTGAAAGAAAAATATTGATAAAATTATTATATTTGATTTTCTGCGAATTTTAAAATGAGTCACATTCCTGCCTGTTATTTCCACTATCATCAAAGTTTAGCGAAACGTCAGAAGGCCCTAAACAATTGTAAACCTTACCGTTTTATTTAATACGTAAGATGTAATTTAAAATGTAGTGTTTACTAGGATGATATTATCTTATGAAATTCTAAATAATTTAAGGTTACGTGTTTTGTGTTGGGGAAACATTTTTCAAAACAATATTGGCACATTTTTGTTGCACTCAACAAGAACATGTAACTTTGCATATCACTTACATTGTTTATATTGTTTTTGGTTACTTTCTCCCCCTACCACAAATTTGGGAAATCCTTTTGCAATGTCTCATATATGATGAACACCTTTAAAGAAATTTTCTTCACATTAAAACTTCATGCTCTTTCGTTGTAGGTTTTAATTCCGTTTTTTTTCCTGTAGTGTATATATGCTATTTAAGTAGCAAAATATCTGAAGTCACTTGCGCTTTAACCTTAGACAGTGAGGTTCCTGGTGGAAACCCGACATAAAATTCGGTTAGAGATAAGTTTAGATGTGAATCTATATGCAAACTAACCTCGGTCAGATCCTACAACTAAATGAATGGGCATCTATTATCCATACTCTTCCTTCATTTATACAATTTAAGTCATATTAACAAGTTGATTTTTGCGAAGCAATGAATGTACTCGACTTATGCAGACTTATGCATGTTCCCTCTATCCAATATTTCTTGAGAAAATGTATATAATTTTGTTGAATACAATACATAAAGTGTATTACGGATTATATTTTTACAGTTTTATGCTTTATAATTTTTAGGAAAGAAGGGTGTAATGCGAATGTGTGTGCAACTCATTTTGGTTTTTAAGTGCGTAAACCGGAAATTGTTAATTTCATTGGCTGTCGCCAACCCCGCCTACTTGCGCGCCCCCGCTGTGGTCGCCGCCCCCACCGTGGTCAGAGATGCCCCCGTGGCCTACGCCGTCCGCGCTGTGGTCGCACCTGCGGTCGTCAGGACCTACGCCACCCCCATATTGGCTGGGGCTTACGCCGCCCCCGCAATTGTTGAGGCGCACCTCATCTGAGAAACCAACCGGTTGTTGATTGCACTGTTAAAAATATGAGCCAATAATTTTTTTAAATCGAAACCTTACATATTCTTGACTTCTTCACTTTGAATGTTTTAAACAGTAACAATTATATTTGCGATGTATCGGTAAAACAAAATTTCTTGCGCCCAGTATTATATAATAAATTTTTTATTTTTAGTTTTATCAAATTGCAATCATAATGGACACTATTAACTTTTCAATATCAGTAATATTATATTTCTAAGTGCACGACATGGAGAAAAATAAAGTAAAGCATCAAATTTCGAAGCTAAAAAATTTTAATGGATACTTTTTAAAACATTATTGTTCGGTAAGATTATTTATATGACAGGAGTTAGCGGCATATTAAACACAATTATACTGATTATCATCCCACACCATCGCCAACATATGAATCAATCAAAAGAGTAATTATATGACTTAAGAACTCACCTCTTAACCGCTGGTACAAAATTTCGATAGGGAATATTTTCTTATATCAGACCTGTTTGGTATCACATTGGAGGTTTCATTTTGCATCCACAATCCTTTATTGTTTTGGCTCTCTCGCAAAACCTCAGGGAGAAATTAATTGAACAGAGTTTACAATAATTGGAAAAAATTGGAAAAAGTTGCAAATTCTTACATGATATTTCCGTAACCTGTGATATTATTTAAAGGGATGGGACTTAGCATGTAAATATTCGTCCAATCTGTCACCATAATTTTTTTTTTCAACAATTCCGTGGCTTAATTGAAATTACTTCTGCCGTGCTCTTGATTCGCAAAATTTGGTGATCCTAATACAAAATTTGGGTTTTGAATTCGATCTATTAAAATATTGAAACCTTTTTTTAAATATATTTTTATAAATATTTTTTGGCATCTATACAGACAAATATTTGGACTTTTATATAACACTTAACACTAACAAATTGTGGCCTACATAAAGCTCCAATTTTTCGCAGTTCACTTATAATGCTCGATATCACCAGATCTTTTTTAATAAAACAAACTTTCCAGTTTGTGCAATACCTCGGGAAAAAATTAACACAATTCTACCAAATTTGGCAAACAAGTAGTACTGTGTCAGTTGATATGTACAAATATGTTTCAATCATGTCAGACGCTTATCTTTTAAATGGCGGACATCTAGATATTTTAGCATAGTATGCTGTAACTTCTTAATAATGTAATCAATTCCAACTGAACTTTGTATGCTGGATGTATATATAACAAACATCAAATGGTCTACAAGGAGCCTCTTTTTCCCTCCATTTTGTGAGATAGTGTTACACAAATAAATAAAATTTTTATGTCATATATCTTGGGAAACAATTGACCTATTCCTACCAAATACGGCGAACAAGTAGTATTGCGGTAGCTGATGTTAACTGAAATGTTTTAGGTACGCCAGACACTTATTTTCAAAATGGCGGCCATATTGCTATTTTAGTTTTGTATGTTATATCGTCGAAACCATGTAATTAATTCCAACGAAACTTTGTATGCTGGCTGTATATATTACAACCTTCAATTTGTCCATGCAAAATCTCCATTTTCAACCATTTTATAAAATAGCATCTCATGACAAATTAAAATTCCGTGATATCTCTGAAAAACAACCAATTTTTACCAAATTTTGCAAATAAGTAGCACTATGGCAGAACATGCAAACTGATAAACTTTGAGAGGTTCAGAAACAAATTTTAATAATATCATAAATATAAAATTTTAGCTCAGTATTTTCTATCTACGAAACTACAACTTTGAATGCTGACAGTATCAATTATATTCTTCGATGTGATCTGTGCAAGGCCTTATTTCTCTGCCTTTTGTAAGACAGACTCACATAAAATAATACCATTTTCACGTCGTATCTCGGGAAACAATCAAATGATTTCTTNTTTTTTTTTTTTTTTTGTGTTTTTGTGTTTTTGTATATTGTATCTATGAGAATCATCGAATGTGACAATACATAAACTTTTTGTACTGCATTTATGAAGAACGTTACTTGAACAATAGACGTTTTATGCCATATCTCGAGGACCAATCAACCGAATCCTGCCAAAATTTCACGAAGTATTGCTAGTAGTGTTTGTAAATTGGTATGTGTCATGTGCGGCAGACATGTTTTGATGGGGTTTATATAAATAATTAAGTTTACTTTGATGTACCTATAAAACGTTTCAATAAAATTCAACCAAATTGTCTACGCAAACAGGATTAATTATAAGCATAATTTATGCGTACATAGATTTTATTTGCCGGATTTTTTGCAGTTTCAACTAATTTCCACCAAATTTTGCACGACTACAGAAGTCCATGTAAAGTTACATTATTTAAATAGGGCCACACATTGATTTTATAAATTGCGCTCATGTAAATATTTAAAAATGTTTGACATATCTATTTAACAATGTAACCAAATGCAATCAAACTTTTTATGCCGATAGTATCTATTAGAAACATTCCATACAGAAAATCTTTTAGGCAATATTTATAATATATCCCTTTTTAAAAAAAATAGAATTTTTATGCTATATCTTGGAGACCAATCAACCGAATTCCACAAAATTATTCACACCAGTGGCGTTATGGTAGCTCATGTAAACTTGTGTGTTTTTTGTGAATCAGGTACTTATTTTAAAATATTTCGGGTTAGTGAACCTTATCATTCAAAACATTAGACTGATTACATCCGAAGTTGTTTCACAGAATCCTACCTTCGGGATGAAGCTTATTTCACGCTTGCTTAATTTTGCTGGTTTTTCTGAATTAAAATCCCGGGTAAGTCACTCGTGTATTTTAATTATCTTGCTACTGTTTCACATGTGTCTGGTTTTATCAGTAATGATATTCCTGTCAATCAGTTGTGAACGCTTACCTGCCATCAAAACTTTTAAGAATTAAATTAAAATTTATTTGCACCCTTGTAGAGGAAAGTAGGCTCAATAGTTATCAGTAACTTCTTGTTAATTACGTATTACGACGGGGTTACAGAATGTGTGTGAATACAGAAGTGAAACTGCCGGATGTATCGCGAACTCCAACTAAACGCGCTGGTAAAATGATGCACCGTTACTCGCCAATTATCATCTGGAGACAAACTTTACATTTGGCAACCTAGCCTACAGAGAAACATCCGCAGCGGGGTGCATCCGGTCGGATACGAAACCTTTTCTTAAGGATAAACGTAACTAATAATCGCCTTAATGTGTCTACATAAAAAGGACTATCTTACACTTCACGTCTGTGTAATTTTCTAGAAGTCATCAAATTATGATACACTAATAAGTATTTTTTTGAAAATCTTGTACAAACGAAATTATGTTTGGCGTTGGTCGGTATTACACCCTCAAATTGTATGCAATTTTCTTCAAGTTTAATATCCCTATTACTGACGTGTAGGCCGGTATCCAATAAATCAAATGCCAACTCTTAAAAAATTAAGACAATTTTAGAAATAACATTAAAACTCACATTTATCGTTACAAAAGAGATTATTTCATAGATTTCGAAATTTCGACTTTGTTTTTTATAATATATTCTTTTGAGGGGGTGAAACTCTCTCGAAAATATTAACTGTAATTCTATGCTATATTTCACATAGTTTTTAATTTAAAAGTTTGGATTTTTAAGTAGTATTAATTTTTATGTTTTTATTCGTTCGTAAATAATAGTTATTATATTTAATACATTATTGAAAAAGAATTCAGTAGTATTGTCAGTGTTCAGTAAATATTTTACATGTATTAAAATATTAATTTTCATTATTTTGATAAGACTCTTATTGTAAGGCAAGAATTATTTATGCAATCGAGTTGACTTATAGTAAAACCAATTTCGTAATTTCTTAGGTAAGTATCACTAATAATGCAAGTACCAGTGTTTTAAAAGTTACAAAGTGCCCGAAATTCGAAGGATGTAACAGGGCTAATAAAAAAAAATTGTGCGTCATCAATAATTTATTTCACTTCATTTTTGGCTATATTAATGAGATGTGCGTGCTCAGATGAGGTGAGTCTTGACGACTGTGGGGGCAGCGTAAGCTGCTCCAACCACGCCGTGGGCGGCGAACACAGCGGGGGCGGCGTACGCTCCAGCTACGGCGGGGGCGGCA
>NQII01010122.1:10679-25670 GCA_002778355.1 Clitarchus hookeri | reverse complement strand
GACCACAGCGGGGGCGCCCAAGTAGCCGGGGGCGGCAACCACAGCGGGGGTGCCCAGGTAGCCGGGGGCGGCGGTGGCTACAGCCAAGATGGCGGCAAAGGCGATCTGAAAAACACGATACAATTACACTTGAAATAGCTGAGAGAGTGTGCATGTGCATCATTAGTTACATTCGACATTAGAACTTAATAACTCTGCTCTCTTAGCACTTATGGTTTACAAGCAAATATATAAAGTTATTTAAGCATGTATTTTATATATTACATCTCATTATCAAACTTCCTTAATTCACTCGCATTTTCAACAATAAATAGGACACTCTACACTCTAAACTTGAAATAGTGAGAATCGAGCAACATCAGTGAAAACAGTCAAAATTGAGCAACTGATACTCATTGCAAGATAACTAATTAATATAGCGGTTGAATTTCACTGATTTATTTGTGATTTCCTCTGAATTTCAAGAATACCACTACTAAAGGTCACTTGTTCCCAGTTAATTTGCTTGATTCCCCAATCAGCAGTAGCTTATCAACTGACTTTCAGTGAATATTATTTCACTGATTGAATCACTGATTTGGACTTAGAGTGTATATAGTTCATAAGTTATCTCCCACTGTCAAGTATAAGTCCACTCAACAGAGTATCTCATACCTGGTTCATAGGTAGTATGTCAAACTCACCAGTTTCTACAGCCGAGATATTTAGTTATTAAGTACTACTAAGATAGTCAACATTAAAATCTGGTATAAATTTAGCAGTCAAGAGTGCCAGTTAAAAAGAGGTTTGTTGGTGTAGGTGATCGACAGATCAATGGGAGCTTTGTGGCCACTCTAAGTGGCACATTTTGCCCCTACTTCGCCTCCCTATACGAGGCTCTGAACTGGCATACAGTCTTTTCTTCTGGGTGCACTGTGCAACAATGGATTTCAAGTGATGACAGAAATGTTATATTTATGGAAAATCAGTTTCACAGTTCAAGGCACAGTCATGTGTCCTTACTTCGCACATTTCTTGTGATAATTTTTGCAGTTATTGCATACCACAAATCGGGGTTACAATAAAATACTTAAAATGTTTGTTTTCGTGTCCTTACTTAAAGTTATAGCACACATTACCTAAGTACTAGCATTCAAAATTCAAAATATGCAGCTACAGTTCGTTGTCCTTATGCCAAGTGACACCAAGACGATAATTTGTGTGGTACGAAATTGTCCTAAGAGACACAAAGTAATTCTAATTATGGTACCAAACAGTCATGTTCGAATATTTTACAGACTCCGAAGTAGTAGTAAAAATAGTAGTAGCAGGAGAGTCATATTAAGTTTTTACAGCGAGGACTGCATCGGGACTGGCCTGGAATGAAGTTTTCATACCACTAGAAATATACTGTTTTTAGTATAGCAGGCCTGGATCAAGCAATGGCTTTTCAGGTTTTGAGAAACACATACCGCCGGATACCCAAACACGCTTGTTACGAACGAAGAGAAACAATGAATTGAAGACTTTTATAAAACTAGATTTCGCTGAGGTCAGGCCTGTCACCGAAGTAGCGTCCATTTTGGTCTCCTGTAGCCGTGCTCACTGAAATATCGCACCCACATTGAGAGAAGGACAAGCTGGTCACGCTTCAAGCTCAACCCTTGACATAATGCAGTTCGTGAGCGCTGAGAGTTCGGAGCCTACTAAAAACGGGAGGTCCAGTTGTTCTAAGTGTTTCTGTACGTAACAATGCGAAGCAAAAAATTAAGGGAGCTGCATAAAAAAAATGTATTATTTTGTATTTGCACAAAATACCGTTCAACTTTCAGACATTTATTGCAATTACTCTTTCCTCGCATTAAACATTTTAGGTGGCATAGTTTATGCATTACATCATGTCGAAATCACATTTTTAGTTTTTTTGGGAATATACAAATAAAATTAAGGAAATCCTGTACATTAAATCTAAAAAGGGTTTACTGAAAGGTCTTGTCTTAATTCATTTTAAAATGTGTTGGGCAAAAGTTATTTTTTTTTTAATCATAGACTGCTACAAATCTAAACTATGCAAAAAAGTTCGTATTTTATGCAATTTTTTTAATAATTGCAAAAACATTTCATTGCATGATTTCAAAACTGTTTTGAAGAACTTCACAGCGTTATTTTGTGTGAATTATCTCATTTCAGTGAGATAGTTTAAATTATTATTTGTATGTTCGAAAAACACTGAAAGAGTGATTCTGACATGCAATTAAGCAAAAGTATGCTGTCTAGAATGTTTATGCATATACCTAAATAGTACTCGTAAGTAATTTATACAATTTGGAGAATATTTTTTACAAATAAAAAATAATCACTTTTTTAGATCAACCACCTTTACTTTCAATTTGGTATTCACCAAAATACCGGTGACTGTCGCCCAAGAGTTGGGGCTCCCATTCATCGATTGGGACAATCACAAGTTCCCGGCACCAGTGACCAGAGTTTACTCACCAGCTTGTACATGGTGGAGCAGGTGGTTGTGTTCTACCTTGCAGTGAACAATGTTGCCGACTGGAGACTCCAGGCAGTTTATATACCCGGTGAATGCAGCAGTTGGAAGGCCAACTGCATATCGGAACGGGAACTACCTTGCAGACATCAGCATCCGCCCACGACCGAGTTCAGTGTTGCGATATGGGACGCTGATAGTCTCCCAATAGCAAATATTCCTACTTTGTATCGCACGGAATTAGTGTCTGCTTAAAGCACCTGCGTATGTTTTTATATTCGCAAGTACAGAGACGTGAAATATCATTGTAATGCATATTTAATGTGTCAAAATTAATGTTCTGTGTTTCTAATGTAACCGGACGACAAAATGTTCACACAACCTACTGACTATTGGCAAATTACAGACATTTAAAATGTATGTAGCCCTTTACAACAGCAAACAGAGAGGCTTTTACAGCAGGGAGTTTCTGAACAGAGAATTATATTATCAGCTCTGTTGAACAACGAAAATTTTACGCAAAGGTTTTGTTATGTTATATGTTTAGCAATGTTGCAAAATATGATAGAGAAGAATTAAAACCCAAACTAGAATAAATAACGACACAAAAATACGACCATACTTCACTTGGGTTACGAAGATCCATCCACCTTACGTATTTGATTTATACTCCAGTTATTTAAGCAGAATGCGTTCATTTTAACTTATGGTAAATCACATGAAGATACTTGCAAAACGCAATATTTTTATGTTCACGCGTCAGAAATTAAAAAATATATATATAATAACCTATATTTCCAACAACCTTAATTTATTTTTTCTACCGCTGTCTAGTATATATGGCTGAATAGTACGTGATGTCTCACTGCACTGTAATATTTTCAGGGCGTTCTCGTTTATACAGTTTTTCTGTTATAGACTTCGAGTAATATCGAAGTGATATCTCGAAATATTTAGGAAAACAAGATAAGGATAAAGTCTATAAAATTAAAATGGCAGTATTAATACCGCAAGCATATAACTCTCGTGAAGAAAACTCACATCATATATAAAATGACCTTACTCTAATCACACCTTTTTCGTAATCTCTTTGTTATTCCAGATATATATATACTATAATAAATATATTTTTATGTTAGTATTTCATATGTGCAAAATTTATTGTTTTTGCATTTATTAGATATTAATGTTGTATAACGTGGTTAGCTCACGATAATGTATATGTCTAAGAGGTTAGAATTATATAAATGAATCAGAATTCTACGTTTACAGCAATGACGTTTTTGAGTGTACACGATAAACGAAATGTCGTTTAACGATATTTTGCGTTTACTTGATTCGTCGTGTTTTCGTAAGTCCTTCCTTCGTCTATTCAATTCAACGGAAATGGTGTCTAAAATTCTATAAAAGGATGAGAAAATTAGGAATATTTTAATAATTCATAATATCGTCCTAAAAGTAAACATTGCTTTCGTTGTATTAGTATAGATAAGGAGGCGTAGTTTATACGTTCATCGGCTGGGAACGCAAAGTCTTCTACAATAGTTAAATATTGGAAAAATATGACTAATTATCTATTATTTAGCGTATGTTGCATGTTCACGTATATATTTTAGGGAAAGAAATAGCAACTGGTAATCACGTAGTTTGCACCCCAATAGAGCTATAATACAACATTGCAGAATAAATAACAGGATTTCAACACGGTTGGAAAACACGAGTGATAGTGATGGAATGCAATCAATATGTATTTTTATCAGTATACAGGATAAGTTAACCTATTTACATTTCGCAAGTTATTTCTTAAATACCATGCCAGCCAGGTGTCCACCATTACGGGCAACATATACCTTCAAGCAGCGGATGAAGCCCTGTAGCACACGATGTAACAAGTTGGTGGGAACGTTTTGTGTGTATTTTTAGTACAGTCACATTATCTGGTCTTGCAATGACGTTGCAGGCAGAAATGGCGCCGAAATATCCTCTAGAATACTGTGGGAGTCTCAAAGTATCATAATATGCTAACACGGCATATCCACAGTGTTATGCCGACCACGGCGCCGTGATTACTAAACGGCAAATCGTCCGTAGTTCTGCTGACAGCCATCACACACGTATTCACGCACACTGACGCATTACTCGCATCCACATAGGCACTTCAATGCCTGGTTTTCCACAACATCCGTCTGCCATGATATTCAAGGAAAACCTCGTGAAAAGAAAATGGTATACCTTATCCTATGCAACGGTACTTTTATTAAATACATGCCATTATCACTCCCATTTTTCTGCTTTCTTGTAATACTACTATTTATTCTGCCCAACCTGTACTCTGTTGGCATTTCCAGGGAGAACTCCAAGTTTCGGGAAACATCAAACCTTTCCGGGTACCGAGAATAGTTAATAAATCTCAAACAGGATAGCCGTAGGTACGTCGCTTGACTAGATCAAGCAGCCATTCTTCTACCCATAGCCATGTGGGTGGCATGTCTTCGTCGCATTTGGGAGGTTTTGTGTTCTATCCCGCCGTCTGTACAATGGTTGAGATGTTCCGCCTTGGTTTACCATTCCAATAACAAGCAAATGCTAGTGCGTTTCTTTATAACATAGTAATATAACGTATGAGTCGCCCCAGTTCGTATTCCATTAAGTTAAGTTCCTGGTTAGCACCTCTGCTAAATGAAAGTAAAAGTTTCCAAATATTATATTATAGTTAGTATCAAAATCTTTTCGTGTCGGTTTTTACGACTCAGGCACTATTTTTCAGTACAGCAATAACGATTTTTGGGATGTACTATATATAATTTCATAACAAAATATTTACAAGCGAAAAAGGGAGGGGCATAAATTAACGGTAAAATCATAAATTGCAGTCTACAGATTTTCGAAACCAATACAGAAAACTCAAGGAAGGACAATGCTTGATAACGTGATTTCCCAACTTTGTCAGTAATAATATAACCAGTGTCGTATTTTTCTTTAATTATTTTTCAAGCCGAAAATTAATAAAATTTTTGCTATGCAAGATTATGTGCTAAAGAAATATTTAAGAACAAATACCCTTTCATAACACAGACACGTAAAACAACACTCATTCTTCAACATTTCTGTTAAGTATACCCTTTGNTTCCCCCTCCAACACTCAAGCAATCACTATCATCGCCTCATTTCACTCTCACCACACTCCAGATTGTGGTTATTACGGGTGATTATTATGTATACTCGCGATATTTAACAGTTACGGCCTTGTTCATCATATCTGATGTGATTTGGTGATTTAAGATAAGACTTGTAGTGACGTAGTATTACCCATGCGGCTTAGGATGGAAGCTGGTACCTTTTCTCCGCTACCTGCGGGATTAAGCACTCAAACTGTTGGGGTCCAAAGCATGGAATTTGGTGTATAGAGACACAGAATCCGTGTTGAAGGACAGTCCTATGAAACACGCACATAGTCTATGTATAAACCCTAAAAATTAATATGGGACGCTCGACTGGTTTCAAGAGAAGTTCTCAGCGGTGATCGATTAAATACGTTTTGGCTTGTGATGGATTAATCTCCGTATGCTAGGGATATTTCAAAGTGAAACCTCAGGCCATTGATCGGTTGATACAGTGAGCGGCGTCACAACTCCTAGACAGAGAAAAGCAGCAACAAACCAACCTTTAAGAAATGCATTTTTTAAAGGATGTAGTTGCATCGATATTATGCCCGGAAAAATAGCGGGATTTTTAAAATTAAAATAAAGTATTCTCACCAAAAATAAAGCATTGTTATGACAGAGAAGTGGCAGAACCTAGCAGGTGTGATCTTGAGCGACAATAGGGGTGAAACGAGGCGGGGATGGAGCTGTAAGGAATTGATGTGGAGGGAATCAGTCTGATACATCTAGTGTAAAGCAAAGTTAAGCCTATTAAATGTCATGTCTATCTGATTTTATGCTTATGGGTTGTGTGTGGATATGTGTGTGTGTGTGTGTGTGTGTGTGTGTGGTGTGTTAGCGCACGATCGGCTGTAAAGCTATTTAACATTTAGGAGAAATGTCTCCAAGGAGGAAATTTAATCGTTTCGAGGCTTGGTGGAAGTCTGCCAGAGTGGAGAATGAATGATGTCTGGCCCTGTGTATTTGTTGCAGCACCGGGTAGGGCTTAATGTCTCCTCGACAGCAGGGTAATTAAAGTTGGAACCGTCACTACACACAATTAGTATCAGAGGAAGGAATCGAACATGTAAGTACTCAGCCAAGAAGCCATCCCGGCATTCACCTGGAATGATTTTTTAAAAAAGAAATTCTGCTGAACGAGTCGAGAATCGAACCTGAGTTCCTTTGAAAATGGGTCTCCCCTGGTGTTGATTTGTGTGTGCAGATGTCATCTGTGTTTATTGTCGTATGAATTAAAGTTGGCGTGTGTGAGAAATAAAACATGCTGATGGAGCGACAATGATAAAGAGCTAGATATAAAGCGACAATTTTGCAATTTTTTTATGTAGGTTTTATTTAATTAGTAGCTTTTTGAAGAAAATATCTGGTCCAGAGCCCGCGCATATATATATTTATTAGGGTGTCCCTTATTTTTTAAGTAGTAAAGTTTGTTACGCACAGGGCCTATTTATTTTCGTTTTACTATAAAATACTTGCACAGAAAATTTCAACTCATTTGGAGTACTACAACCCGTGCCAATTTNTTTTTTTCCCTTTTCTCACACACACGCTCTTGCGTCCGACTCCAGAGTTCTCCGGCGGTCAGTGTGTTAGGGCAAAGTCCAATTCAACACCATGTGCAGCGAGGCTGGATGTGTGCGCAAGCTCAGATTACGACTGCACGTGTCTCTCGTTTACTTCTGTAATGGGACTCGTATCCATGTATTTAAGTACGCTTTCCCCTTAATAGTTTTTAATGCGTCTATCAGTCTCGCCTGCAATTGGGATATTTCGGTATCTGTGTGTGTGTTTGCGTAGGTGTGTGTTTGACATATGAGCCAGTGAATAATGACTGGTTTTTCTCCCTTATAAAGAGCTATAATGTATCTTTGGTTTCGCCGGAATTAATAAAAAAATTCGCATTTGATTTTTTATACGAAAAAAAACAAAGGCGCAGTTCGAGCCAAAATTTATTTATAAAAAAAACTTGTACATATAAACAATTTTCTACATTCGAAAGGGATTAACATAACTAAAATTTCATGGTCTCCGTAATGCACTGGTTGCAATATGCTCTAATTTTTTCGCACTTGTGAAGTCTTTCCTTATATATCTCGACGAGGTTTAAGGGTAGTGAATGAGAGCTGTATGCGCGTGTCATTGCTGGAATTCTTATTGTGGTATAAATCTGCATGGTGGACTAGAATCTCGGGGGAAAAAAAATGTTTAATATCGCGTAATTCATAAAGAGTTAATACTATTTACAGATGCTGGCGGAGAGGTCACAAACATACATTTGTTCTCGTGTCTCTTTTCATTCTGCTAACGTTACGTAACAGTATGTTTGTTACTCTGGACCGCGATGGAAGTTGGAAAAGGAAGGGGGGTGGGGTATTTTTTACCGCGGATTGAATATATCTCTTAATGGAGCGAACCCACGCGAATGTATGAAAATACTGAAAGTTTGTTTGCCAAAAGAAACAGTTTTTATGTGATTTTGTACTTGTTGGATGTACCTTTACGCTGGCGTCTCTTCACGGTATATAAATTTTGCCCTGCAAAACTTATTATCCGTGCATTATTTATGCGTGTAAAAAGTTTTATATGCTGACAATGGGTGCTAGTAAAATCGCCACACGTGGAGTAACCATATGGGTATATTTTTTCCCTGCTGCTTAAATTTCCTAATGTACTGATTTTAAAACTGACAGGAAATGTTTTTAATGATGAGCGTCTATACTTTGGTGAGGAGGAATGCACGACCTACTTCCCTGTACATATCGCATACCGCAGGGGTATCGAAGCGGTTTCAACTCATGTTTTTGGATTTTCCGAGTAACGATTACTTTATAGAAAACTGCATAACGCATCTGTAAACGGCACATGATATTTATATCATGAATTTTAAACAAATATTTTTTTGAAGGGGCAAGCATGTTGTTTAGAGGGGAAAGGGCACTCAGTGATTAATTTTTCGTTAATATTTTAACCAAAACACACTGCTTGTATACTTCTTTCTTGTGATATATATTTACAGTATGATGTTTTAAAGTAATTTCGATATCTTGCCTTTCGATTTGAGTACCTTCCTTTCATTGAATGGGGTCGGTTTTGTAAAGCTGCATTCGAGCCATACATTAAATTATATTGGTGGCGTGTTTATGTGGAGAGCCAACAGCGATGTTTTGCCCCATTCGAGATAAAACTGTGCAAACATCCTTCGAATACCCGCTCTCGTTGTAGAGGCATAGATATTTAGAGTGTGTTACAATGCAGTTCGGACTTCCACTAAACCATTGTTATTAAGCAGCCCAGACCCTGCCACGATTCTTTGGCGTAATGTTCGCTGGCACGATGGTGGATGCTCATCCTGAACCCTTGGTTTTGTGTGAATTATACTCGTACGCTGCGGTGAAGGAGACTGTACACGACAGATTTTGCCAGATGAAGGTCCAACAGTTACGCGGATTTTTTACATGCCTCTGCAACTTATCTGGCAAGCAAATGCCATTCCACAGTTTTCACACTTATATGCCACTCTATCTGCATTATTCAAACATCCATACTTTTCGTGTTTTCAAGCACGTTTGGTGAATGCAAACGAAGCATTACAGTAGTAATGAAGAAACGTTATTACAAATTAGATCGATGGAAAGCATATAAATGTATTTTATGAGGTTACGTATTCCTCCAGAGTCTAGCTGGCCCGAACCGATACTCCAAACTTGAGCATATTTTCAATTTCATGGGAATATACACTGAGGCGACAAAAGTCATGGGGTACCTCCTAATATCGTGTTGGACCTCCTTTTGNTATCGTGTCGGACCTCCTTTTTGCCCGGCGAAGTGCAGAAACTCTACGTGGCATGGACTCAACAAGTCGTTGGAAGTCCCCGGCAGAAATATCGAGCCATGCTGCCTCTATAGACGTTCATAACTTCGAAAGTATTGCCGGTGCAGGAGTTTGTGCACGAACTGACTTCTCGATTGTGTCCCATAAATGTTCGATGGTATTCATGTCGGGCAATCTTGGTGGCCAAATCATTCTCTGGAATTGTCCAGAATGTTCTTCAAACCAATCGCGAACAGTTGTGGCCCGGTGACATGGCGCATTGTCATCCATAAAAATGCCATCGTTGTTTGGGTACATGAAGTTCATGAATGGCTGCAAGTGGTCTCCAAGTAGCTGAACATAACCCTTCCCAGTTAATGATCTGTTCAGTTAANGTTTGGGTACATGAAGTTCATGAATGGCTGCAAGTGGTCTCCAAGTAGCTGAACATAACCCTTCCCAGTTAATGATCGGTTCAGTTAAACCAGAGGACCCAGTCCATTCCATGAAAAAACAGCCCACACCATTACGGAGCCACCACCATCTTGCACAGTTCCTTGTTGACAACTTGGGTCCATGGATTTGTGGGGTCTGCGCCACACTCGAACTCTACTATCAGCTCTTACCAACTGAAATCGGGACTCATCTGACCAAGCAACGGTTTTCCAGTCGTCTAGGGTCCAACCGATATGGTCACGAGCCCAGAAGAGGCGCTGCAGGTGATGTAGTGCTGTTAGTAAAGGCACTCGAGTCGGTCTTCTGCTGGCATAGCCCAGTACAGCCAAAGTTCGCCGCACTGTCCTAACGGACACGTCCGTCGTACGTCCCACATTGATTCACTGACCATTCTGCGCACACGTCGTTGGTCTTGGTCATTAAGTGCAGGCGGTCGGCCACTGCGTTGTCTATGGTGGGAGGTTATGCCTGAAATTATGTATTCTTGGCACACTCTTGACACTGTGGATCTTGGAATGTTGAATTCCCTGACCATTTAGGAAATGGAATGTCCCTGCGTCTAGCTCCAACTACCATTCCGCGTTCAAAGTCTGTTTATTCCCGTCGTAGGGCCATAATCACGTCAGAAACCTTTTCACATGAATCACTTGACTACAAATGAAAGCTCAACCAATGCATGCCCATTTATACAATTTGTATGTGATACTACTGCCACCTGTATATTTGCATATTGCTATCCCATGACTTTTGTCACCTCAGTGTTTGTGCGTATTACGTCCACGCGTGATAATATTATGCGACCTGATGGAATTAAATATCTAAACTTAAGAGTCAGAATTCTACAAGACGATTGGTGAGAGAGCGATCTGTCATCTCTGGCATCAGATGATAAACTGTGCCGAGGGTCGACATTGTTCCCATGGAATGTTTTCCCCAGACTAGCACGCTCTAGCGGACAATGCTGAAAACATGAGCGGTAGTGATAAGGGATTAAGCTATGGTGAAAAACTGGTCGGACTAAAGTGGCGTGGTGAAGGGTAACAGAATAAATACTCAATTTCAATGGCAATTTAATTACCATTAAAACCAGAAATGTTTTTGTTTGGTCTTAATGAAAGATCCTAATACAAAAAAATATCGATTTAATAATTTATGCTTGTAGGTATACTGTTGATTGGAAAAACAATTTTTTTATAAATAGAAGCTAAAAATCACAGATTTTCATATGGCAGTAAGTATCAGAGCTGACAGCTCACTATGCGGCTAAATAGTCGGAATGAGCGGGTACCAGCATCTCTCCTTGCAGTGAAATCAAGAAATTTACGCCACATATTTGTTGAAAATAGAATATTACATGGAGGTTGCCAACAGCACCACCTATACTTTAAAAAACATAATCAGATATGGCTGCCGGTGGATAAATAGGCTGCTCGCCTGGTAACGAAACAGAGAAAATAGTGCCACCTAGGCGTTGAAAATATAATCCAATATGGCGGGCACCGACAGTGCAACCTATACATTATTAATATAAACCAATATGTCTGCCGCCTGGTGGCTAAATTGACAACTCGCTTGGTGTGTAAATTAATACACTAGCACCACCTATGTGATGGAGACATATGAAATCCAATATGGCAGTCGAACGAAGGTAAGAGACAAAATACAGTAATGTATAAACAAATGTCTAACGAAAAAACAAAGATGGTATACGGTGGCTGTTACACCTACCAAGATGGCGACGGCTGCACCTACCAGGATGGTGGTCGAAAACAAGATGGCGGACTACACAAACCAAGATGGCGGACGGCTGCACCTACCAAGATGGCTGACTGATCCTACCAAGATGGTGTACGGCAGCTCTGATGCCTACCAAGATGGTGTAATGAGTATGGGTGGATGGGAATGTGGGGGACCACCGTAAATTTAAGTTTTTTTAAAATAAATTCTCTAAATAATTATTTTAATAATGTTTAAATAATTTTTAATTTTTTTACATATTATTTAATTAAAAAAATTTATTAATTTTTCCGGTTTTTTAGTTTTAAGGTCAAACAAGGTCATAAGCACGGGGTCAACGCCAAGATCATGGGTCAAGGTCAAGGTCATATGTAAAAACTTGCTCCCCAAATGCTTCCAATGACTCATTTTTGCAACAAAAAAAGGGGGGCTCGGTGCTTTTTAAGGGAAAAACGGAAAATTGTATGGGAAAAGAGGACATTTTGAGGTAAAAGTAAACATTTTAAGCGAAAAATTGCCGATTTCAAAGGGAAAAGGGAAATTATGAGAAAAAAATCTGAAAAAAGGAAAATTATAAGAGAAAAATGAGAAAAAGTGAAATTCAAGATGGCTTCCGCCGGCTCCTAGCTCCTATGCCAGACGTCGATACCCCAGACTTCCATTATCATACTACTGGTGTACTCAGAAGAATACAAATCCTTTTCTTATATACTAGCGCAACTAACAATCGCCTTGGTTTGAATACTTCAAACAGGCAGCGATAATATTTCGATTATGTATGACTAACTCCCTAGAGTCGGGCTGAATCATCCATAATGATGCACTGATAAAAATACTTATATAGTCTATTCGCGGTTTCTTCACACGTTTTGATTCAAAACTTTGAAATATCAGCCCGTGTATAATGCGTTTATTTGTTTCCTAAATGTGTCATGTATCATATGCGTTTTACACTTCAGTTGAAATAAAATACCTTACTTCTGGTTAACTTGAAATTCTACTTATATTTATTCTAAAAATTATAATATTTCATTAATAATCAATATGAATGAAAACCGTGAGAAAATATGTGTGTTGGTAACGACTAGGAGGAAATAGTTATTATGCAAAATATTATTACAATGAGTACGCACGAATGCGGTGAGCTGTCTCTTTGGTGTAATTTTTTAATTTTTTTTTTTTTTAATTCATGAAGTGGAAGATGATCCGGAAAGGAGAATTTTAGCAGGGATTCAGAAAATTATGAAGTAACCGGGAATGGAAACCTTGTACATTTATCGTAATTTTTGACATTTCAATATATGTTCGGTGATATTACACCCATCATATTCACATAAAATTAATATAGTTTCCAGTTTTTTTATAAGTTTTATATCATGGTTGCGGATGAGATGTAAAATCTGAGATATTATATGCTCCGCACTTTAAATGAAGGAAACATCATTACGTTAATCATCGGAAATTTCTAAGTTCTGCGCCAGATGGTGACTAAGATATGTTTGACAAGTACGATGACTCTATTGGTATTCTTTAANGAAATTTCTAAGTTCTGCGCCAGATGGTGACTAAGATATGTTTGACAAGTACGATGACTCTATTGGTATTCTTTAAATGCATGTGCAGTTGGAAAAGCGCCCATTAGACACCATTCTAATTTTAACTTAAAACCATATTCACTTTTAAGGAGATTAATTTTTCAGAGACGAGTCCTGTATTTCTAAAACTTAACATAGTTTTAGAATAATGCAAATTGTTTTATTTAACTGCTACTAGGATTTACTTCTTCGTTTTTCATTCTTATTTGTAAAGTAGGAATTATTCTTAATATAGCATTGATGTATTTCTAATAAGAGGACTAGTGTTTCATGTTATAATATAAGACATAAAAGGTTTATTTTCTTCTATATTTTGGATAAAACTTACAACTTGGGACAATAACTATTTGTGCAATAGAGTAGAAAAAGGCCTAATCCAAAAATGCCACTATGTAGTAAGTGTCTCTGATAATGCAAATACTTCTGTGTTTCGATAAATGGATATGTAGGGGGGTAGGGCTTAACATCTCGTCAACAGTNTTAGCAGGGATTCAGAAAATTATGAAGTAACCGGGAATGGAAACCTTGTACATTTATCGTAATTTTTGACATTTCAGTATATGTTCGGTGATATTACACCCATCATATTCACATAAAAATGATATAGTTTCCAGTTTTTTTATAAGTTTTAACTCATGGTTGCTGATGAGATGTAAAATCTGAGAAATTATATGCTCCGCACTTTAAATGAAGGAAACATCATTACGTTAATCATCGGAAATTTCTAAGTTCTGCGCCAGATGGTGACTAAGATATGTTTGACAAGTACGATGACTCTATTGGTATTCTTTAAATGCATGTGCAGTTGGAAAAGCGCCCATTAGACACCATTCTAATTTTAACTTAAAACCATATTCACTTTTAAGGAGATTAATTTTTCAGAGACGAGTCCTGTATTTCTAAAACTTAACATAGTTTTAGAATAATGCAAATTGTTTTATTTAACTGCTACTAGGATTTACTTCTTCGTTTTTCATTCTTATTTGTAAAGTAGGAATTATTCTTAATATAGCATTGATGTATTTCTAATAAGAGGACTAGTGTTTCATGTTATAATATAAGACATAAAAGGTTTATTTTCTTCTATATTTTGGATAAAACTTACAACTTGGGACAATAACTATTTGTGCAATAGAGTAGAAAAAGGCCTAATCCAAAAATGCCACTATGTAGTAAGTGTCTCTGATAATGCAAATACTTCTGTGTTTCGATAAATGGATATGTAGGGGGGTAGGGCTTAACATCTCGTCAACAGTAAAGTCATTAGAGTCGGGGCATGTTGATGAGAGAATAAGGAGCTGTAAATAAATATGTCATGGTTTGAAGTAGGAAAGAATCCCAGCTTCGCCTGGAGTGATNATGAGAGAATAAGGAGCTGTAAATAAATATGTCATGGTTTGAAGTAGGAAAGAATCCCAGCTTCGCCTGGAGTGATTTCGGGAAAGCAAAGAAAACTGAAATCAAAATTGCCGGACAGGGATTCAAACCCATCTCCTCTCGTATGAAAGTCCGAAGGATGTTTCGAGAAATGTGAAAAGCACTGAAGTCAAAGGATGTAACAGGACTAACAAAACAATATTTGTTTGTCATCAATAATTTATTTCACTTCGTTCAGGGCCATATTCACGAGATGTGAGTGTTCAGAAGAGGTGAGTCTTGACGACTGCAGGGGCGGCGTAAGCTGCTCCAACCACGCCGTGGGCGGCGACCACAGCGGGGGCGGCATACGCTCCAGCTACCAGGGGGGTGGCAACG
>NQII01010122.1:0-10628 GCA_002778355.1 Clitarchus hookeri | reverse complement strand
GCCACGAGGGGGGCGGCGATGCCGTGGAACCTCTGCGCCACCACCTGCGAGCTGTGGGCCGTGACCAGTGGAGCGGGGGCGGCGTAGGCCACGGGGGCGGCGTAGGCCACGCCGGGGGCGGCGACCACAGCGGGAGCGCCCAGGTAGCCGGGAGCGCCCAGGTAGCCGGGGGCGGCGGTGGCTACGGCCACGATGGCGGCGAAAGCGATCTGTAAAGAAAAGAAACTAATGACTAGACGACACATTTTCAAACAAATTTCTAGAGAAAGGGAAATTTCATGTGTTCATGGTCCTCTATATACTCAAACCTGGGTTATTTGTTCATTGATTGCTGTTCAAGTGTATAGTCAATTTTACCTCGGACCAAGGAGCACGTTACTGTCCTTTTTCTTGGACGTATTTTATTGTCTTATATACTATCATGAAGCGGTTAAATAGACTGTAATAGAGATCATCGTGGTCTTTCAAATAGGTTGTAATAAATACGATCGTAGTTCATCAGTTAGACTATAATAGATACGACCATGGTGCTTCAAGTTAACTATGATAGAGATGGCCATAACACGTCAAATAGACTGTAATAGAAACGATGATGGCTGAAACTTATTCATGTTCTAAGTCTATCCTGACCTCTAATTAAGTAACATCGCGATTAAATTTGGTTTAAATAGAGAGATCTTGAAGTTTAGGAAACAGGAGATACGGAAAGCATTAGACTCTGAATTCACTATTTCTCGTAAAAACTTGAAGACTAAGTTAAACTATAGCTCGGGTTATGCAAATATGAAAATTTCTTAGGCCTGATGGAGAATATTATGTAATATTAAAGTTTACATAAGAACGCTGCAACCTATTCTTAATAAATTATGTTAATAATATTTCATAACTATTATTATTTCAGTGAAATGATTAAATAAACTCGTTAACGGCAATTTGATTGATGAACAATTTATACGCCATTTCTTGGATACGACTAGTCAGTAATAAAAGCTATAAAGTTGAGTGTTAGTGTCATGTAACGTGTAGACTAACAGGATGTTGGAAACGAGTCAGCCAAGCATTAAATATTTACTATTTGCTTGGAGTCCTTCGTGTTGTATCCACGACACGAGTAAATGTAACATGATGTTTACAAGTCTCTCGTTTTCGCCGAATTATAATGCGAATTGATACGCCGCTGTGTGTAAAAAGAAAATTTAAGATTTTGATTTCCCTCTTACCTATACCACCATACTTTACCGTACCAAATACTGATAAAACATTTGAAGATTCGGCAGTGTTGTAAGTTTATATATATATATATATATATATATATATATATATATATATTTCATTGATTTTGAAAATGAGTCGCCACTTATAACACATTAGTTTACTTGGCGTACCGTAGCTTCTTTGCCAACACTTGTTGGCGGGAGTCGGTAAACAGTTACCCGACATATGGCATCAAAGTGGAGCTGTCTTACAAAATGCTGGAAGAANGTCATACAAATTAGCTGAATTCAAGAGTCGCAAGACATAATACGGGAGATAGGTATTAAGTATTAAACTGCAGTGTTCGCTAGAAGTTTGGTAAATTGCACGTTTCACTGAATTCAGTAGAGCGTTTAATTCTTAAATCCCCTATTTTCAGCACACGTAGCTGTCGCTTCTGGTGGCAATATTGGAATAAGTAAATTTTTAACCGAGTGAGTAACGTGGCTTGAGCAACGACCGAACGGCATTACTTCAGTCCCCACTGGGCCATAAATTAAGGACTTTTGTGTCACATTTTTGTCAGTTAAACGTGGATTTTAATTGTTTGTATTATATTCTAAAATATAACGTAGATATAATTGAAAACATCTCGTTGAGGACTGTTAAGTTTGCGGTATTTTCCGTTGAAATAAAAAAATTATTTTTGAAAACAATATCGACGATTTTATTTTGTTCAAAATAACTTAATTTTGAGACTTCTTTTGTGATAAACGAAATTACAGAACTGCAGTGAGTTGAAATGAGAGTAATACTCGCTAAAATATTAAACTCTTAAGTTTATTTCAGCCTCAAAACGGACCTTTATCGTTTCGAATAGACAATGACACGAGTGAAGTGCGGGAACACCGTTTAAATTTTACCTGCGTGTAATTATTTTAAAAACGAGGCCAACAACCGAGTGTATCTCGGGTTAAGGTAGTTCTGAAAGTTTCGTTTCTTCGTGAAAACGTAACATACGTGAGTACATATATAGGTTTTTAATTTTACGTCTGGTTTATGAGATAATAGTCTTTGAATTAATAGCACATACTTAAAATGTTAATATTAAAATAATATTTTCTAAAATAGTATAATAGGACCTAAACAACCCGCATGACCAGGCCACATTATCAAGGCCGCGCCCAGCTCAACCCTTATTTTGCAAAATGCCAGCCAACAGTAAGAATATTAAAACACACAAGGCGTGCCCTCTGCAGTGCGCATCAACATAACTGTGGTAAAATTTGAGGACAGAGACTGGCAGAACTAACGTTCTTGTCGTGGTGGATATAGAATATTTGCTTCTAGCCAGTACGTCATAGCGCTAACCGTAAACACGTTCTGTCTAACATGACCGCTGTTATGCCAGGTGTGTCTAGTGCGACAGCCATTGATTGTGTCGACGACGATGTCCGCTGTAGGCTACTCACCAGCTTGTACATGATGGAAGGAGTGGTGGTGCTCTGCCTTGGCGAGGGGAGAACTGTGCCAGGTCGGAGACGCGGCCAGGTTTATATCGCCACTCCAGCCGGGAAGGGTCACGTCATGTATCAAAGTCGACGGCCTTCAGTGCGGGCGGAGCTCCTGTTGTGTGCACGAGCTGGGTGTCGAACCTACTCGGGTGCAGCGAGGCGGATTGGAAACGTGAAGCTTGCCCGAGATCGTGGTTGCTGGCCGAACACTTCTTCTGTGGTTACACCCTCTCGCAGAGTGAAAATCATAGTCAGAGGTTTCGTATACTACACATGTAATATGGCTGGGCTAGTACACTCACTTTCAATATACCAACCTTAAATTATATTTAAATGTTCTATACAAAATACAGTTAATTAAATTTCAAAAATATTTAACGAGTTGTAGATTATTACATTCATGAAAATCGGAAAATTGTTTTGGCCACAAGCTATTGCTTCTATATCAACAAATAGAAACAAATGTAAAATTTTCGGGGTATTTTATATTACTTTCAAGACAATTCAACTTTTTTTTTTTTTTTATTGAAATTCAGCTTAATTATGTAATTTGGTTTTCCTTTTCACACCTGCCCAGACTATGAAG
Organism: Clitarchus hookeri; assembly: GCA_002778355.1. Classification (NCBI taxonomy): domain Eukaryota; kingdom Metazoa; phylum Arthropoda; class Insecta; order Phasmatodea; family Phasmatidae; genus Clitarchus; species Clitarchus hookeri. The sequence continues at coordinate 7,334 of NQII01010122.1, read as the reverse complement.
CCCCAGATGACACTTGTGTCTACAATATGTATTACATCACACAGCTTACAGAGTAAATCCCAGAAATTTTGAAAAGCTTACTTATTCACACCTGTAGTTCTTAACAACAATAATACACTAGATATCCTCAGTGAGAGATCAGTATTTGTCTTTCTAAAACCACTGAACCAATTTATGTCAGTTTTTCCGTCTCCTTATACCACAGATGAGTCGCAATATTGTAGGCAAAAATTTATGTAGCGTAATGTACCTGGCATGGTGTGCAACGAAATTGTTTTCTTGCGAGAGATTTCAGCCTCCCGGGTTATTTAGTTTCCTATTATACTGTGAATACAAAACTGAAACAGTTGGTTTTACTAACTATATTAGTTAATTTCTGAAGTGTTTAATATTCTACCCATCATCATACTCACTTTAGGTAAAAATCATTACATTTTTTTTTCTCGATCTGACTAATTATAATAACAGAATTGAAATTCATCGTGTAAAAAATAATATCTGAATGAGACGTTTCTACATTTCAACGCAAAATGATGTACCAGTAGATAGTACGAGGATCCATGTAATGAAGCAACAAATTCTCAACGTTCAATTTAAAAACTGTTGCTATTAATTGTCCAATCCAAAAATAACTTTAATAACTGTAACGTGCTCCTAATATTAGCAACCTCATTGACTTAAGCGTTTCCGTTAATACATTTCAAAAATTACGTTGAAGTAATGATCGCATATTATAGTTTAAAATACTACAAACGCTCAATGAACACAAATTATAAAGACGAATAACTACCTAGCGGCAAATACATTCTATGTTCCAGTATTCGAGCCAATTTTCTGCTTGCAGCCATAGATTTAGGTAATCGATCGTGTTATAAATGAAAACAATTATACAGCTACAGCGCAGAATACAAAAGATTACCTAATTTCCAAGTCGCCAGTTGTACGACCGATCAAAATTACCTTTAGTAAAAAATTAGTACCACGTAGGTGAAAATGGGAGTATCGCAAGTGAGCAAGTAGGGAAAGCAGTGCTAGTGTTAAAGGCACACGGATTTTTATCCGCAAGCATTAACATAAATTATATAAATAATTTTAAAATGAGAAACAAACGGTCATGATCACAACACAAGAGCTGAAAATGAATGAGAAAGATTATTTGCTGTTCTCAATTTCGTCACTAAAGAATAAACATAAAACACGGATACGACCAGTGATATGAACTGATTATTGAAGGAGCTACACAAATTTGAAATGTGAAGCTCAAGGAGAATTTATTGCTAACAATATGAAAAGTANGCAGAATTTATTGCTAACAATATGAAAAGTATTTTTGAGTCACTCAGTTTCTGAGTTACGCGTGACCGGAAAAAGAAGCGGCAAGACTGTCACTATCGTCATTTTATTTAATGGAATAAAGCGTTCCTGCAATTTTCCTTCTACGTTTAATTTCTTTTCGTGTAAACGAAAGTGTATTTTTCAAAGAGGATTGTCAATCAGCAAGTCAAAATTGACAAAAATAAGTTTTTTTTTTACTTCCGTAACCCTCTTAGCACCTGTTTGTGCGATTTTGTAAGTGGTACAAATAAAGGATAGCCTACTTGTAGCAGGTACTGCGCAAGGCGAGTGGAGTGGAGAGATTCGGGTGGCTCTTNGGTACAAATAAAGGATAGCCTACTTGTAGCAGGTACTGCGCAAGGCGAGTGGAGTGGAGAGATTCGGGTGGCTCTTAACGTCGAGATGTTGAGCGCCAATGAGGTTGAAACGAGGTGAGTATGGAGCAGCGCCGGAATGAGAAAGGGTGGGGGAAACGGGAGATCTCCAAGAAAATCCTCTGACCAGTGGCATCGTCCGGCACGATCGCCACGTGCGAAAATCCGGGAGCGACCCCACCGGGAATTGATTCCTGTTCACTTCGGTAGGAAGCGAGTACTCTAGCAACTACTTAACAGCGGCTACTGTCCTTGCCTATGGACACCTGATGTTCGCTAAAACCTTTCTCCTCAAGCTGCGCGCACATCTGTTGCGTTTATTAGGTCAGTGGCCCCAATTTCTGTGTAGAAAACATTTTGCTACTTACTTAGCCAATCAAAATTTCAAACTTAACATCTGTGATTCACGAAAAGACCCGTAAGACGCATAAACGTTAAAATAATCAGTTTCGCAAAAGTGGACATTTACCAGAATGTGATTTAAAATTCAAATACGCGTGAAATAGTTTCACGAATATCACGTGTCAGTTTTCACGCATAAATAGCTGGCACGTTCCAGTGACTAATTTTTTGAAGGCCAAACCCGTATCCAAGATTTTTCATCCACTTCGTATGTAATACTTCAGATTTTTATTTACGTAGCACAGCAAATCCCTGTAGTTTCGGGTGAGTGGCAGAGATTTGAGCGGAGCTTAAAGGCTGAGAACTTCAACACCGATGAGGGGTTGAAGTGAGTTATAAATAGAGCAACGACATAAAACAACGGTGAAGGAAACGTTGAGGGTGCCGAAAAAAAAAAGCCCACTGCAATGTTCAACAATTACCCCAAATGCGAAACAGGCGCGATCCCGCTAGGAATCGAGTCCGGTGAGAGACGAGTTATCTTACCACCACACTATCGCCACCCCTTTCCCGAAATTATTGAAAGATCTTTATGTAGTACTTCTGCGGTTTCCTCGCATTTTTTTAATGATATATTTTAAAAATCAGCCCATTTATAAGGTGCTAGGCTGTTTCCTAAACATTTAATTTATCACAACCGTTTCATACTTGTGTTAACGTAGAAGTGTCTTATTTTTTTGTTATTTTGAACTTTTGCTCATATTTTTTTTTATAAATTGTAATATTTCTTTCACAATTAATATGAATAAAAACAGGGAGAGAATATGCGGGTTGGTAATGCATAGTAATAAATGGTTCGTATGAAAATATTATTACACACGAGCGCGCACGAATGCAGTGCGTTGTCCCTTTGATGTAACTTTCTATACTAAGTAAAGTTTTATTTGCATGAGGCGGAGAAATATCCTGGAATATAACTTTAGCAAGGCTTCAGAAAAGTTGGAAGTAATCNAAGTTTTATTTGCATGAGGCGGAGAAATATCCTGGAATATAACTTTAGCAAGGCTTCAGAAAAGTTGGAAGTAATCATGAATGAACTATAATGTTCACTTTTTTTTCATCAGAAACTTTCTACTATAACTTTTATACTGACAGTGNAGTAATCATGAATGAACTATAATGTTCACTTTTTTTTCATCAGAAACTTTCTACTATAACTTTTATACTGACAGTGTAAATGACCTTAATTATTACTTTATCCCCTATCAAGTTTTGTTCTTACATTTTATATACACAACATATCTGTAAGAATGATTTAGGGGTGCTTAATGTTTAGTAATAATAAATAATATTTCCCCCATGAAGTAACAATGCATTCTTTGAACAATCCAGTCATCTCTCCTATTCGACACATTCTCGTTATAAGGTGCGTTTCCTCTTAACTAACTAGCAAAGCTACCTGAGAATAACAAGTAGGCTGTTCATGGTAACTTGACCACTTTTGAAGACCCTGCTTACGATCTATCTCTATGAACATTTCGTATTCTTCTACCATATGTACAATTAACACTGCCGCGGGACTGATCATTTTATTCGTGTGTTGGCCAAGTGAAACTGTAAAACTATTAGAAAAGTAAATAATCTAAAAAATTTTTAATTCTTACATGTTACGTACATTTAGAGAAAACAGAAAGGAAAAAAAATTATTTGAGGCATGGATGTGCTTTTCCTCTGCCGTTACTAACTTTACTGGACGCACGCCAGTCAGAGAACTCGTTAAATTATATGCAATTAGGTGCAGTGACATTTTCCATAGGCTGATTTCAAAATTCCTCACTTAACCGTGAATAGCCTACAGTGACAATAAACATAAATGTATTCCCTTACATTGCAATAATGCATACAAGTAGCCCTATCTTAAACCAGTGAGTTGAAGTTGGAAAGATTCATATTAAAAATTGCACTCTAATTCGCCTAGAATGTAGATGGATGAACACAATTGGGGAAAATGCCACCCAACCAGTGCATTCGACATGGTTCGAACATTTGAACTGCCGAATGCAAGTCAGGCACGCTCACTTGCTTGTGTTAAAGGCCCTGGTCACCAAAATATTCATTATTTTAAATTTTTATGAACTACTGTAGGTAACTAGAAATAGTAGGTTCACGCGATCGGGGCTAGTCGGGCCTGTATGTGTGTGTATGTATGCATGCATTTTACATGCGAATGTTTAATTAGTTGCCAGTGCTCGCGCGAACCGGAATATGTATAGTACTATTACTATTAATTTATTTATATTTAACTTTTAAACATATAAAAAGTGCGGGTGCGCGTTTTGCATGCAGTTTTTTTTATATTTGTATTCGTCATTAACATCCTCTTTATTCAAGATGACAAGTTTATTATCAGATGACCGCGTAGGCCGATGCGAGTATTTACTTTAATTATTCTCCTAACCAAGCAATGACTATTATATACAAAGTCGGGGCTAGTCCAAATTTTTAACCGAATGCCGGAATAGTAATAACTAAATACGTATCCGTTATTTCACACCCTTCTTTCCTAGATGTCGCAGTAGACTTGTGGTCAAGATGTTTTACTGCCGACCCAAGGGCTGCCAGAACGATCCCGCACGCCTCACGCGTTTTTTGAGATCCGAAAGAACAACCAACTAAAAAAATTCCAGCGCTCCCAGCGGCCAACGTTTGAAATTAACTCCCCGATGATAGCGCTCCCCGGCAGACGATGTGTTTACCAACACACACAAAATGGCTGCATCGATACCAGCGCTCCTAGCAGCGGACAATAGAACTTTGCACAATGGCGGACGCGAGAATTAAAGATTGCCGCTTGCAACAGACGACTGGCGGCAGGTGCGGGAATTAAATGTGGAGGACGTTAAAAGCTAGAGATTGGGGAAAGGAGTGGAGGGGCAAGAGAAAATATAAACGAGACAAGAGGTAATATAAGAAAACCAAGGGATTTAATGCAAGAGAGAGAATAGGAATGAGAGAGCATGAGAAGAAAAAATCGGAATGCCAGAGCATGAAGTAAAATAACAGGAATGCAAGAGCATGAAGATACAAGGTGGAATGATACAGCAGGTGGTCGGGAATGTGGAAAAAACGAAAACTCAAAGGAAAGAAAGGGAAATTCCAAGGGAAAAACAAGATGGATGCTACTGACGAGGAATGACAGAGCAGGAGGTTTTGGCATGACGTCATCCATGATGGCCACCGTGGCACTGCGGCACCGCAGCCCCCAGCCTCGATCGCGTGAACCTACTATTTCTAGCTACTACTGTTCAAGTTGTAGTTATTACTTAAAAGTACAAGTTCATCGCTTTAACAAATTTTATACAGTTTTTTTTTTCTTCATAAAAGCACGTCAAAATCAACATTTTCGTGTTTTTGAACACAGAAATAATAAAAACTAATTCACTTACCAAAATGAGATAATTCACACTTAAAAAAAGATACCACGAGTTTCTTCAAGAAGTCTTTAAAATCATGCTATGAAATGTTTTTACAATTTTCAAAAACTGCTCAAAATCAGGTAATTTTTGCATATTCTTGTTTTTAGCAGTCTACGTTTTTTTGTAACATTGGCTTTGCTAAGCGTACCTTAAAATAAAATAATTCATTAACATTAACGTACTAATGCTTAGTTTTCTGTAAATGTTTTATCTTTTTTTATTCTTTTACAGCCCAAAAAAAAACTGAAATTTTGATTTTGACATGCCGTTCTGCGAAAACTACACGATCAAATTTTTTTACAAGAGGAAAGAGTATTTACATTTCCAAGTAATTTCTACGACTTGAATGGCATTTAGAACATATATAACATAATGAATGTTTTTGCGATCAGCACCGTTAATAATCAAGTCTGTTTGCAGTTCATACACGCGCTTGAGAACCGGGAATCGATATCTCGATATGGATCGACCACTGCGCCCGCCTGCCTGTGCTCCAGATACGGGCCGATCAGATAGACTGACTTTATTTTTTTGAGCGGGACTGAGTTGCGTAAAACTGGTAGCTCCCCCATCCAATATCTGCACGCGACGAGGGGAGTTTTCTCCCTCCGGTGTGACGTCATGGCCAAGTGACTCACTGGCATGGTCTGCTTGCGGCCGCGCCAAACCTTCAAGGTCGCAAAGAGAGCGTTGCCCACTGTTTTAAGGCGCGCTTTGCTGGTTTGTTGACGTCTGCATTTAGGGCGTACGTGAGTCTGCGAAGGTCGACGTGCACAGGACTCGGATAACTGCTCACTTCTGAAATACCTTGATTGTTTTTTTTTTTTATNGTCTGCGAAGGTCGACGTGCACAGGACTCGGATAACTGCTCACTTCTGAAATACCTTGATTGTTTTTTTTTTTTATTCGCCTGGTGTGTATCCATCAGCCAAGCATTACAATTTACTCTGAATTGGACCTAAATGCTGGTATCTATGCAGCCATCAAATAAGACTGTGGCATTTTTAGAAATTAATAACAGTTCATTGCTGACAATTCATACTCCAATGTGTACAAAACTGAAAGGGAACGACAAAAGCCAGTTTCCCTTACCATCATTGCAAACACTTATCTTCTAATAAGGGGTTTAAACATTTAACTGCGTTACTTAATTCACTACATACAATTCGGCAGGTAAGCATTAAGTGTGTGCGTTAAAATACATACTCTTAAGAAAAGCTTTTAGTCCTGATATTTGTTTCTAAAGTGTTCGGTTGACTTTGAGCGAGCTAACGTTGAACAATCGTAAAATTATAAGTCTTTGCACATCTAGCATTGTAATTCCCCGTACGCACGATAATCATAAATTTAATTCTCTACACAATTCCACATCTAATTTTATAAAAGTGTTATTGTGGCCGTATTAGCACAACACCGCCATGGCTCTCCACGTCCGCGTACGGTCAACCGACTCACGAAAAATTACTTTTCACAAAACGTTTGATATCTCTTAAAATATAGGCGGGAATTGGTTTAGACAGCGTATTGCAAGAGAGCGCGCTGGCGGCAAACTTTTTTCCGACTTTATTCACTATTATCGTCACAGTGTATTCCTTATGTTACTTTACGTAACAAAATATATACTAAAACCTGGCCAGAGAACATAGCTATGAATTAGAAACAAAAACCCGTAAATCGGATAAGTGGTTCTCGAGTGATAAGCGCACTAGCAGACAGACAGANAACAAAAACCCGTAAATCGGATAAGTGGTTCTCGAGTGATAAGCGCACTAGCAGACAGACAGACAGAGAGACGTTGAGTTTTATA
>NQII01010121.1:0-41186 GCA_002778355.1 Clitarchus hookeri | reverse complement strand
TTTAAATTTCTTACTTACTATTAACATTGCCAATACATTTTCATTTTCTTTCTTAATTATCTGCCAATTACTATCGAGATTTGTGTATTTATTACAGTATAAGTATGGTTCCTGGATCAGTGCTATGTCGTACCCTTTTTCTTTTAACTCATTTGTGAAGTCTACTGTAACTAGTCTAGATTTTTGTAAGTTATTTTGTATAATATTGAGGCTCATCATATATTTTAATAAATTTGAAGGTTATTAATGTTATTGCCAGTCACCGAAATCTATTTCCTTCTTTAATCTTTCATATGCTATTATATGGCAAGGACAATTTCTGTCAGTAGCTAAGTGGTTTATTTCTTGTTCTGGCTTTTTATTTCGAATACAGTTTATGCATTTCGTTGCATTTTCTTCACATTTTTTTCTCTGCATCTCTTCTCTGTATGTCCATATCTCAGACATTTCCTACATCTCATTGGGGAAATAAAGTCTCTATACCTATATGCCACCCAATCACAGTATATTTTGTTTTTATTTTTGATTATTTGATATATTTTGCACTTGTTTCAATAACAATGTTTCTTCTATTATTTTGGTTGTTTGTTTCAAAGCATATTCTTGTTTCAGTTTTGTTTTCTCCTTCATGGAATAACAGGACGCACGTACAGATGAAACAACAGAAAGGGTGTTCTGTGAAATCATGTTCTATCGCGGCATTACCACCGCAAGTGTGCCGCTGGCCGACCACAACGCGCTAAGATAGCGTCAAAATACAGGCTGAATGTCGCTGGTGCACAGACGAGAGCTATGACGTTATACCAATGGATCACACCATCCCCCTTTTTAAAAAATACCAGATAAATATAGGCATATATTTCAAAGCAAAATGGAAGAAACCATACTCGATGAGATGACAAAGAGAATTGTGTCAGACTATAGAGTCTGAAAGAGTATAAACAGCCCAAAGGAAGCGGTGGTGACGATCAGCCACATGAGTCTAGATGTGATCGCACGTCGTTGGAGCTCTGGACGCAGTCGGAAGTTGGAACAGTCAGGCACGGCAGGCCCCCTTCTCTCTTGATGTAATGAAATTGTTTTCAATAAAAAGAGAATAAAATGAAAGGGGAAGTAAATTTACATTATCCAGCGAGAATTCCAATAGTCGATCAAAACAAATAGGGATATTGCCTACCAAGTCAGCTTTCATCACTGTGTTATAAAATTTGACAAGTTACCATTAACTCATACAAAGACACACGAATTCTTACAAGTGTACACTAATATACAATAAGTTGTATTGGAATTTGCGAGTTTACGTAAACAAATAAAATTATGTAAAATAACTATTGACATTAATACTGTACTTTGATTAATGTTTGCTATCTCCATTTTCATGGTCTCTATCTTCAATATGTGCAATATAAAAATATTGGTTCATTATTTTCATTATATGTATTCAATTATGTTACACAAATAAAACAACTATAATAAAAAAATTACTGGAAACATCAAATGATAAATGTTAATTAATGACAATTGATAAATAACGCAATTTAATTATAATTTTTTTCAAACTGTATAAAAATAATATAAAAACCCACTAGTTCAGTTCGTTATAAAAATGACATCAGAAATAAGCACTTAATTGAAAAATTTATGTATTAAAATTTTGCAATTCTCTTGTTAACACAGGATGCCTCTTGTATCAATGAAAATTTTGTTTTGAGACTTGTCCGCACATAGTTTCTGACATGCCTCATCATTACTTTGCTCATTTTTAATTGCTTCAGTCGAAATGACCGTGGCTATGGCATTAACCATTCGAGACAAACAATCGGGATATGTATACTTCTTTCGTAGCTTATGTACGTCATAATCGTACTCGGACAACTTAATTGCCCACCTGGTAAGTCTCGAACGTGGGTCTTTCAGATTCAAGAGCCATTTGAGGGCAGCATGATCACTTATAACTGTGAAATTTCTACCATACAAATAGACTCTAAAATATTATACTGCACACATTAGCACACGAAGTTCGTGTTCCACAGTACTATAGTTTCCCGCAGCGGTATTTAACTGCCTACTAGCGTAAGCGATTGGTTTTCCTTGTCCATCTCTCATTTGAAACAGCGCTGCCCTTATATCATAACCACTAGCATCTGTGCTAACTATAAATTGTTGTGAAAAATCCGGATATTCAAGGATTGGATATGAAATTAATTTCTCTTTCAATTCTTGAAAAACTTTTTCTTGATCATCTCCCCATTGGAAAGGTTCGTCTTTCTTGGTTAATTTTGTTAGTGGTTGCGCTACGTCTGCAAAGTTAGGCACAAACTTTCTGTAATATGAGAATAGCCCTACTGCAGAGCGAACTTCAGGGACGTTCTTTGGCCGGGGAAGTTCCTTAATTGCCTTAAGGTTTTTAGGATCCGGTTCTACCCCTTTGGAGCTTACCTCACGACCCAAATACTCTACACAGTCCTGTAAAAAAGAACGGTAACTGGGTTGTATCTTCAAGTTAGCATCCTGTAACCATCTTTGTACATTATTTAACCGTTTAGCATGCTCTTCCACTGTTCTACTGAACATGATATCATCATCAAGATGTACAAGACACTGAGCACCTAGCAGTCCGACCAACCCATTATTTTCCATCAACCTCTCAAATGTGGCAGATACACAAGCCAAAAGGAAGTTTATTGAACTCAACATTTCCCATAAAAGTTGCAAAACCAGTCTTCTCCCTATCATTCTCTTCTCGCTCTGTCAGGAAATAACCACTCACTAAATTGAGTGTGGAAAAGAATTTAGAGTCGTGCATTGAATTTATCGTATCACTGATATTAAGAAGCGTATAAGGATCATTACGTGTAAATGAGTTGTGGTGGGCGATAATGAATACAAAATTTCATTTTGAATTAGTTATCCTTATTCCTTTGTTTCACAATGACCACAGCAAACTGCCATGGTGACTTACTTTCCGATAGTATGCCCTTTTTCAGTACATAATTTATTTGTTCCTCTATAACAGGTTTCAAAAGATGAGGTACCCTATATGGAATCTGTTTAATTGGTCTGGCCTCTCCTATATCTATCTTATGATTTAACAAATTTACACACCCAACATTAGAACTATCCTCCAACTGAAATACATATGCAAATCTCATTAACACTCAGAAGATAGTATTAAAATCTTCCTTGTTTAGATGTTTCAATTTCTCTCGCACTATTTCTCCTATTTCTCTTACCTCGTTTTGAAGGAGCAATATGTTACTTTGGCCTTCACTAACTGTTTTCTTCCTACAATCTTCAACTGAAAAACTTTATATTTTATTTTTTCTCAAACTACATAGATATGACGCTGACATGCACCCTGAATGCATTTATTATTACTAACATTATACGAGTTTATCTCATTTGTCTTACAGTATTCGGGATTTTTCACTGTCTGTTTGGGAATCACTTATTCTGGACCCTATACTTGGTAGTTATGGTGGAATAGCGACAACTATGGCCCTGTTATGTGACCTCGCGTAGCACTTCGTTTACTTTCTTGACCGTACTCTCTGACGGAATTATTGTTACTTCGGAGCATGANCTGTGACCTCGCGTAGCACTTCGTTTACTTTCTTGACCGTACTCTCTGACGGAATTATTGTTACTTCGGAGCATGAAAGTGGACAAACGACATCAGTTTTAGGGGCATCGGCGAAAATTTTCTCCAATAGTTCTACTTGTGGCGCAACTAGTGTCCTTCCGAAACAAGAAAATTGGCCTTTATTGGATCTACAGGGAACACTTTAACCTATCCTAAGTTCTGAGCAATTTCCTCTACAGGTGTGGCATATCCTACTAATGTGCCCTTCTGCACTACTAGTGTATCATCTCTCATATTCACAACTTTCGTTATAGTTCGTACTAAGACACCACGACCTTTCTGTGACTCAACCATTTCCTCGCTTACCAGACTGACTCTGTCAACAGTCCCTTCGACACGCCCACCTACACATGTCGGCCTTTCCTCACTCACAGCGCGCTCTCTACTAGGCCACCATGTCCTCTTGCCTTCTTTGACGTGATCATAGTGGGTACTGATANCTCACTCACAGCGCGCTCTCTACTAGGCCACCATGTCCTCTTGCCTTCTTTGACGTGATCATAGTGGGTACTGATACACTGAACGCATCATCATGACACGTAGCATGGTGGATATTAACTAACCAGTCATCCACCCTCCTGGACAACCCTCTCTCTGTAACTGCATAGGTACCACGACAATCGTCCATACTGTATACTAGGTTTGCCTCACTGAACCTTTCACTACAATTCTCCGTCCATAAATCATCGTACTGAGAGTTCCTGCTCAATTATCTCNTTTTGCCTCACTGAACCTTTCACTACAATTCTCCGTCCATAAATCATCGTACTGAGAGTTCCTGCTCAATTATCTCGCATCGCTTTTGTCGAGGGTCTTACTGGTAAGAACATCACTAACTGCTCTTGCCTCATGGGCACCCAGAACGTTCGACATTGCCAGTTCTATCGGAAGCATTTTCGAGTAAGCGTCCTCACTTGCCACATGCCAGGCAACCTCTGCAATCATCTCCGATCTCGGTGGCAGAATCGCTTTCTTTCTTAGTCTGGCTTCACAGTATTGATCCCAATATGGCTGACTAGATCCGAGTTCANCGGTGGCAGAATCGCTTTCTTTCTTAGTCTGGCTTCACAGTATTGATCCCAATATGGCTGACTAGATCCGAGTTCAGAGTTGGCCAAGCTCTCAGCTCGTTTCCTGTAGATTTTTTAACAATGTATACTTCATGAATTACAAGAACTACGGGTATATGTGTCTGTTGCATAAAGTATACAATCTTACAAATCGATCCTGGCATATTAAAACCGCAGGAAGTCAGTTCCAAATATGCAATCAAAAGGTAATTTTGAAAAACATACAAGAAACTGATAAGTGTAACAATGTTCATTTATCCATACATCTATAAACTTGGGTACCTATAATCTTGAGTGCATCTCCAGTAGTGCCTTTTGCTCCTAAATGAGACTTATCTATCTCAGACTTGCTGACATTAAGCCACACATGTGAGACATCAGACCCAGTGTCAATTAGGAACACGTGATACCCGCCTTCGACGAGAACAGGTACTATCATGTCGTTCCTCTCAACGACCATTATTGATGCTGTGTGGTGCCCAGAGTCGACACCTAGCTCATCCCGTTTGGGCGACTACCATTAACATTGTTTCGGGGGTGTGTTAGCGACATCCCTAGGGAAACCGAACCCATTAGCCTGTGGGGCATTTTATCTCTTATATACCATTACCATATGCCCAAAACATCCACAATTAAAACATCTTACAGTACTATAACCCTGTTCATTGTCGGCACTCGTGCTCTTGGGAGAATACCCTACTCCCGATCTACTTTTATTTACTTCAATCGAACCATGGTAATAAAACTTTTTCGCTCTTCCATAGCCTTGGCTCATGGAAGTATTTCCGCCAGGATATGTTTCCCCACTCCACACCTATTTGCTTGGAGACTATATTATAAACTCTATTTCTCCTAACTGGTTCGTAATTTTCATTTTCCTCTTCTGGTGAGCTTCTGTAGTATCTAGAGCGATCGCCATGTGTTCCACCTCATCCATAGTTTTCGGTAAATTATATCCTAATTTTTTGACCTATGGTGCCTAATAATCTATCAATAAATAATGCTAACAGTCGTTTTTCTGTCTCCTGATTCAAAATTTCTTGTTTCTCTGGTTCCTCTACTCTTTGAATGGTCTTTTTGCAAAGTTTTCGGCAATGATCTGCAAAAGCTTGTACATTTTCCACATTTCTTTGTTCAGCATTGTGCAACATAAAATAATAAAACTGAAGGGGTTGACGTTCCTGAAATCTATCTGTCAGCTCATCTTTCAAAACATTAAATGTGATATCTCCTTTAAGGCGAGAGCAAGTGGCTACGAACCTGGATCCTGAGCCTTTCAAATAAATTTTAACGGTTCACACTTTATCTGCATCCGACCATATACATAATTCTTCAGCGCTCTCTACACACTCCAAGAATTCATGAATAGGCTGACACTCTTTTTCTCGTGACCATTTTTATATTAACGAAACGACTGGAAAATCCTTTGAGTCGATTGTAACTGGTGGTGTTCCGGACGAAATTCCTGCCATATAAGTGTATGCCGCACTCGCCATTGTGGATGCTCCACCCGCAGTCATTGTCATAATGAATTTTGCACTCTCAATATTTTCTTTCTACATCCCAATCTGTTAATTTAGAAAGTGGCCCCCATGTCTTGTTTTTCTATCATGAGACCGCTTTTTCGATATGTCGTACTGCAATTTACCCTGCTCTGAAACCACTAGTATTGCAGTCAATTTCTCCTTAACTGTTGTGACTAGTTCAACTATTCGTTAAGTGGAGTCTACAGGCTCACTTTTCCTTTCGGGGGAGTCTACTGTCTGTGTTTCAGCGACTATAGTCCCAAAATAGCCTCGAACCTAGACGCATGTCGCATACTAGAATAGGGATAGCGCAGTTACCACACCCTGCCATCTTATTAATACATATCCAGGGCAGGCAGCTGACCACGAAACTTTCAACCTGGGGATTGACCCCCAGGGATGAACCGAGGCTCGAAGGACACAAGGAAAGTCCCGAGGTGAATGGCTCGGGGAAGAACCTTCAGCCACGCACGAGAAATAGGCAGATAAGGCACACAACGATGGAAGCCGGGGGTGCCACCGACCAGAATTGTGCAGATGACAGCTCAGAAATTAGTACCGAAGGAACCCCTGCGACACCACCCTCACCCTTCCTCCACCCCGGTTGGAGTGCACAATCCACTGACAAGACACAAAATCGGGCACAAAAAACGCCCGAGTTACGCAGGGTAACTACCTAATTCCCTCCTGAGAAATTGCTGACAAAGGTAGCTTCAATATAGCGACGAAGGAGTTAAATCACGAGCGCAGCCGAGACGGAAGTTAGTAGTTGTTCGGCAGAGACGAGAGGCAGTTGTTCGGCAGCCGAGACGCGAGGAGGAGGAGTTGGAAGCGCGAGCCGGATCGTGGCGGACGTCGATGCAGGAGAGGAGACATGCTAAGGTCTCCGGCGGGAACAGCCAGCCCAGATCGCAGAGACACCACAAGTCCCAGAAACCAACCCCGGACTTCCGAGAAGGGACGCCGAGCTGACGCAGCTACACCAACCAACAAAGACCACTCACCATAAGCCGCAGTCACTGTTAAGTAAAAACGTCTCCATTCAAACAACCTTCCTCCGACGCATAGCATTCCGCCAACCCACCCTACTACAGGCCTACGAGGTGTGGGGAAGGGGGCTCAGTCTCGTGTGTGTAAATACCCATGTTATTTTCAATCAAATAAAAGACTTGTGTGTTAACTAACTGAGAATAANGTGTGTAAATACCCATGTTATTTTCAATCAAATAAAAGACTTGTGTGTTAACTAACTGAGAATAAGAGTATTTTTTTCACCCCTTACGCAACAACTACCGGTGCCCTTAGTCTGCACCAAAGTACAGTAACTCAGAGCCCTACTAGNTTTTTTTCACCCCTTACGCAACAACTACCGGTGCCCTTAGTCTGCACCAAAGTACAGTAACTCAGAGCCCTACTAGCCAACATCCGGTATAACTCAGGTGGCAATAGCGTCAACCTCTCAATTTCAAATTTCTGATAAAAACTGTTTCGTGGAATGAACATTAATTATTTTATCTTCTACTTCCAATAAAATGTGACCTGATGAGTTCTCATACTCATATGCGCAATAAGCAGGATCGGAAAACTCCTCTTAGGCTTCCCTTCAAATACTATCTCTAACCCTAAGCCAGTTGTCAGAGCGTTGAATTTTTCACGGAATGATCCCATTTGTGTCAAATTAACTGTAGTATGTTTCTTAAAGAATTTATGAATCATCTTATATGAATATTCTTCTAATAATTTCAAAGCTTCTGTAATACTTGTAAGAACTACACAAATTGATGGCACTGTAAAATCAATCACCTCCCCTTCGTCTCTAGAAAAGAATCGTCTCAACATACCGCTTTAATGTTGTTGCAAAATACAGCAGAGAAGAGGTGCTGAATCTAGGTAGTTTCTACAATATTCAATTCTAACCCGCTAATGCTGTGTTATATACTCTAAGTCAACCNAGGTGCTGAATCTAGGTAGTTTCTACAATATTCAATTCTAACCCGCTAATGCTGTGTTATATACTCTAAGTCAACCGTAGAATCAGTATGCCCTGTATTGTTATAATTCATAGGACCATGCACATATTCAATATCAAACATATATACGCACGTACAATAACAAGGCCCATCGTAGTCCAAAAGGCGCCACGTTCGCAAAATATATTATTTTATTCGTCAACTGTTATACGAACTATCCTAAACGACTCGGGACAAGTTAAGAAATCAAATATAGCACCAGAGCTTAATTCAACGGCAATCTCACGATTTGCGTTCATCACGAGTGTGAGTTCGTTGTGATTATCGCCGTCTGGAATAATCTAAATCGCTGCCACCAATGGTGTGCCCCCTAGGAGCTACGGGCAAAATGAAATAATTTTAACTAACGTGAATAAATATCTCAATGAAGGATTTTAAAAGCACAAATTTATGTGACGCTCTCGCACAAGTATTTACAATTTTACTTATTTTCACAAGCTGACATGGTCACAAGAGTTAGAGTTATTAATGAAAACAATTTCATTTCGAAGATGTGGAGAGTGGGGTGTGGTCTCCATTCGTAGGTCGTCGGTCGTTCCAGGAGCAGCTGAAGTCCTGTAGAAGAAGTCCCTTTGGACGCAGAAGCAGAAGTGTCGCTCACAGTCTGTGCAAGGGATAATATGGGATAATGTCAAGTAGTGGGAGAATCTCTCCTTCCAGTCTACCGAGTTCCACCAGGGTGGAGACCAAGGCATTAGCCAGGGTGTTTGCCGTCCGCCATCTTGTCAGGACAGCCAGAAGTCGTGCACGGATTGGATGGACCGCAGGAAAAAGTTATCAGGAGGAGAGACAATAACACGGAATAACAGGACGCAGGTGCAGATGAAACAACAGGAAAGGCATCCCGTGAAATCACGCTCTATCACGGTGCTGCCGCCACAAGTGTACCGCTGTTTGGCCACAAGGCGCTAACGTCAAAATACAGGCTGAATGTCACTGATGCAGAGACGAGAGCCGTAAACTTATACCAGGACATCACATAAATATTAAAAGCGGCAAAACTTTTATAGTGTCAGTTTTCCTTATGAAATTTACTACCTACAATATATATTTTTTTGAAACTGCTATCTGTAAAATTGATGCACTGAGAAGTAATTTCTTCTGCAGGCTTGGTAGGCAGCACCCTTAAATTAGTTTAGGCCAAAATTTTTACTTTAGAACTGATTTAGTATACCACAATGAAGTGAAGAATATCGTTTTAATGTACTTTAATAAATGTTCTCAACCAAAATGACGTGCTCTTGGTTTTCGAGCACGCATCATACACCTCACGTACAGTGCGTTTTGCGCATACTCCAGGAGTGGTAGGGGCCGCGGTGGTGTAATGGTTAGACTACTCACCTCCCACTTAGGCAAAACGGGTTCGATTCCAGGCTGGGTTGCTCCCGGATTTTTGCAAGTGGGAATCTTGCCGGACGATGCCGCTGGCCGGCGGTTTTTTTTTTTGCAGGGATCTTCTCATTCCCCCGCCCGTGTATTCAGCCACTGCTCCATTCTCACCTCAGTCACTATCATCGGTTCTCAAGACTTCGCTGTTAAGAGCCGCTCAAATCTCTTGACCCACTACATTCTCACCTCACTTCACCCTCATCGGCTCTCAATACCTCGATGTTAAGTGCTGTCATAAAAGACAATCGTGGAACGCTACGGAATCACACTTTTCTTAGATAATGGAAAGCCACCGTGCCAGTGTTTGGAGGACTGCAAGCGGATGTCACACTCGCGTTACAAGGGTAGACGCCTCCTACTACCGGCGTGATGGTCTGAGAGCCATTGTATTGATCGCTGAATAAGTTGAATGCATAGAGGTACTTTGAAGAAATCCTGCAGTCACCTGTCCTGACTACGTTCTCAAAAGCCAACTTTCAACGAGATCACGCTCAACAGCGCACAGGTATGATTTCCCAGGAGTAATTGCGTGATGTTTCAGTATTCCCGTGGCCTGGTCGGTCACTTCATTTGTCGTCCGTCAGGCATTTATGGGATCAGATGGGAGTGCAGGTTCTTCCATGTCGAAGTGTTTGTGAATTGTATTGCAGTTTGTACCGACTATAGGCAAATCTGCTGCAAGGTAACAAATTACTTTTGATTCCTTGCCCGATGTTATCGATGCTATATCAAGGAACAAGACAGTCCGATGAGGTATTACGTGTGCTCTTCTTCAGCGCCGCAGGTGGGTGCGTATTGTTGTCCCGATGAATCAATACTGTCTTTTGTCTGCAGCCCAGACGACAAGATGTTGCCGGTGGTGCTGCAGTAACAGGGCTCTGGCTCATCGAAGGGGGACACGAAACTCATTTTATTAAACGATTGTTGTTGTATTTGGACACACACGAGTTGGTTTTTTCCCGGTAGTTAAAAAAGAAAAAAATCTTTATTTGATTTTTAGCTTTATAGACAAGCCGGTTTACTTTTATTGTGTGTACAATAATGCGTCCAAACACTCGGTTGGAATGACCACCAACTTGAAGTTCTCGATGTAACCGAATGCAGTAAAAAAATTTTCAATACCCAGAAAATTTTATATTGTATAAAATATGTGTTGATAATAGAAGTTTTGTTGTTTCGAATCATTGATGTGTTTGAAAATGTTTAAAGCCTCCATATTCCAACAGTTGAAAGGTGAAAATGTGGTGATGGGTACAAGGGTCGAATTTCCCATGCCAAAGAGGCTCTAGCTGACTCTCGATGACTCTGTTTGTCTGCACCATCACGCTAGCGAAATTTTCTTCGTAATCCAGCGGCTTCTTCCAGTTGCGCAAATTTTTATGGCACTGAGTGTATCTAATGTGATACAAACTACGCTCCAGTGTATTAATTATTGCAGTGTCGAAGTGCTGCAAATCACGCAGTAAGATGGACTTAACCGTGTCTGGATGGAATCTGCACACATTCCGATGCTCCGGCATTTCTTTAGGATTTTAAAGGATAAATCCAACATTCTGCAGTCGCTGCTAACGGAATATCCACCGGGTGTTTGGAACTCCTTTGAAGTGCAAGTAGATGGACATGACCCGAGGGAGGTGCTAGTAACCACCCTACCTCCCCAAACTTCAGAAACTCTAGTCTGTATATTGTCAAATAAATATCTTCGTATACGTTGTGTGACTGAGGGTCAGAGATGGATGGCACTAAGCAAAGCCGGATACTCTACCCGGGAAATGTCCCTTATTATGATGTGTGAGTGGATTTAGCAGAATGACCGGACGAAAAGAGAAACATTCCATATAATGACGTCCACGCTACACTAATGTCCATCAACTCAACTCAAAGTCCGTAAGTTTCTCTACATAATAGAAAAATGTCGAGAATGGGGGTGTATTTATTTTCATTTTTGGAAATTCATAAATATACAGTTTTGAATACGTCACGTGTATACTTCACAATTCACAAAAACAGCGATTGTAATGCTGTAGAACAATGCTGGCATTAATAATGGGAAAGAGTAACTACTGAGAGCATTTTAGAAGCACGGGATGATAGTGTATTTATGATTCTCATTATTGGATGTTTTAGAGCCACATTTTGCAAAGAATGAAATTTCATGAAACTAGACTATCATAATAACTAGTCTGGTTGTATGTAGTTTAATATTTATAGTAATGTTTACAAATATATTTAATCATTTATTTTATGCTGGTTCATTTCGGTCCTGAAATTTATCATTTTTATTATTGTAATAAACATTGTAAAATAATTTTTTTTTTTTTTTTTTTTAACATTGGCATAGTTTTTGCATACAAAATTATAGTAATTATTATGATTGCCGTAAATTATGGATGTTTTCTTGCAAAAGGTTCTTTCTCGAGCAACCAGAATGGAAGTATAATTTAATTTTAATACAAATAGGCTAAATTTATTTTAGAATGGAAATATTAATTTACCAAAATACTTTAGTGTTTCATTGCATAAATCCCACTTTTCTCACAATCTCAGCAGCGTGCGTACTACTTTTTAACGAGTTGTTTGTGCTATATTGTTCGGTTAAGTGCGCCATTGGAAGCTACCCAAGTAGTCAATCACAAGCAGTTAGCAGTCGGCCAACTGTTGGCAGTGGTGGCAGACGTTCGCATTTGTGACTGTCAACATCTCTAATTAGTAAAAAAAAAGTCGCTTATCCACGTCTGTCTGTGTATTCGCTTAGTACTTATAAACTACTTGATGAATTTTGATGGGATTTTTAACATCACTTTGAGAATTTATTGAGGAAGGTTTTGGTGTATAAATCATTTATATTTAATGTAAGGATAGTAAAAAAATGTCGAACCGTTTGTAATAAAGTCATAAAGCCCCGATTTTAGGGCGCTTACGTGGCTTGCGCTGACTAAATCATACGACATACATCAAATTAGTGTACTACATAATTGTAGCTCTCAAAATGGTCTACAGAAAGGTCCACGATAGCATATGTTTATCTTATAAGGATGACCCACAGTAACCATTTTTGTCTTTCAAAGTATCGCTGTAAAAACTAATTTGTTACCGGGCGAAGCCGGGCCGGTTTGCTAGTTTCTTATATGGTTGAAATTCAGGTCATACAAGTGAAAGTGGCATTACCGGTATGATGATTACAATTCAACGGAATCCCCACAATCAGACGACAGATAAAATGCTAACTGCTACTCACTGCTGGGACCAGTTTATGGACCATTTAGGGCATGTTAACTGTTACATACTGCTGGGAAAATACTAGAAGCAAACTAAGGGGCCATTTGTGGCATGTTAACTATTGTTTTCTGCTAAATAACATATTAGTAGCAAGCTTGTGGGCCACTTATGGCATGACAATCTGTTACTTACTGCAGAGGATGTACTATTTGCGTACTGATAAACCGCTTTTGACATGTAAACTGTTGCTTACTTCTGGGGACACAATAGCAGCAAGCTTACGGGTCATTTATGGCTTGCCAACTATTTGTTGTTGTGAAATAGCAAATATAAATATAAATTAACTTCTTTTTTTAAAGCATTTGTGAAGTAAAATTATCACGTGGCATTAATGGCGATAGGAAAAATTAGATTGTAAACTGGAAACATGCAAAACTTAATTTTAAAAAAAAATGTATTTATTTTGCATTGTAAGTGCCACCTGAAAGTAGCACTAAAATAAAATACTAGTCTTTTAAACAAAACATATAAAACCCATTATTGACTTATGATACTAACATATAGATTGTCTAGCTAAAAAGTTAATTGTGCAACTTTCATGTGTGGATAGAATTCAGCTTTACTTAAAGTTCCACATGACTCCATGGAAGAGTAGTTTGTTTCTTTAGACTGAGAAGTCAAGGGTTGTGAGTTCGATTCCGTATGGTTTTAAAGAAATTTACAAATTGAGAAATAAGACTAAAGCAAACGCATATGGGCATTTGCGCAAAACAGAATTATTTTTCTGTTTTGAAAGTGCATGACAAGCTGATTTAAGTGGGCCACAAGTGGCGAACAATAGCTGGGTTGTAAGTAGCAAATAGCTGGGCCACAAGTGGTCAATAGCTAGGCCACAAGTGGCTTGTTAACAGTTGGCTGACGACAGCCGGTTAACTTATGGCCGGCCAGTAGCGGTAAGACACTGGGCCACTGCTGCCTCTCGTGGCCCACTGAAGGTGCCGGCACGCTTGGGTCGCAGTTGGCTGCGCGGTATCGGGCCGCTTATGGACAGATTGTGTGTTACTACATGGAAGAGGAAGACGTCCGCACAGTGTCCCCGATGCGGCCAACTGCACGCAACAGTCATCGTGGGGACCACATGCATCTGCGAGTGCAATACAGACGTTGGCTGGTTATGTGGGCCGCCCGCGTACAAGCATATTTGCACACGCGGGGCCAACTGAATCTCGCTACTTGGCCGACATCAACCCTAAGTGTTTTGAAGTACCAAACTTGGGCACTTTTCGTGGAAATCGGGCGTCCCTCGCCCGCGCGGTCACTTCAGCGCGACGAGAAGACGAAGCGCCGGTGCAGTGCTTGCCGTGTCCGTAGAGGCGGAGGGGCGCTCGGGCGCGGGTGCTCGTGTCGCCCTTATCGCCCGTGAGTCCCGCACGCACGGAGCAGCCAGAGTGCTCATTCGACATGCGTGGCACGCGACGGGACGTTGGACGTCGGCCCATGCGCGTGGTCGCTGCAGGACGTGCCGGCTGAGGTTGTGCGTAGGCGACGATGGTCAGATGAGCCGCCTCGCCGCGCACATCACACACTGTACGTCCGGTGCACACACTCTCGACAAGAACATTTACAGCAGGCGCTGTGTTCAGGCTTTCAGTTGGTGGCCATCGAACGTGTCTTACGACAATCAGATATCAAGCAAGCGATGTAATTCTTACCCGAGGGGTTCACCTGCCTGGCACTCCAACTTCGTTGCAGTGTGTTGTTTGAAATACACTTCTTGTACGAAGGCTTAACGTCTCGTCGATAGCGAGGTCATTGCAGACGCAGCAAGTTGCTCAGACATGCAGGAACGGGTAGGGTGAGTGAGTGAGTGAAGAGATTTCAGCGGCTCTTAACAGCGAGGTCCTTAGAGCTGACGATGGTGAAATGAGGTGAGAACGGAGCAGCGTCGGAATGCAAGAGTGGGGGGAAACGGCAGATCCCCGATAAAACCCACCAACCAGCGGAATCGTCCGGCGCGATTCCCACTTGCGAAAATCCGGGGGTGGCCCGGCCGGGGGTTGAACCCGGTTCGCCTTGGTGGGATGCGAGCAGGCCAACCGCTCAGCCACCGCGGCCCCGGAACGGTTAGGAATCGACCATGGCCTGTAGTAAGGAACCAAACCAGCAACTGCCTGGAATGATCTTGGGAAACCATGGGGAACCGAAATCAGGATGGCCGTATCCGGATTGGAATCCAGGTCCTAACGAATGCGAGTCCAAAGTTCAACCACTCTGCCATCACGCTGGGTTTTTTCTACGCAATTATTAAACGTGCGTCCAACGTGCTGATCTGCTAAAAGAACACACACTTCAGATAAGACCTGTTGAGTGCTTTCAAGTCAACACGCACATTATAAACACCATCTCAGAGTACTCCAAAATTACTGAAAGCTGCTGTCTCGAAGCTCTATATCTCAGAATACACACTTAAGATACAAATAGGCCATTCACGGCTACTTGAATCATTTCTGAAGCCCTGTTAGAGTCATACTTTCAGGCTATTCCTCCGCGTCATGAAAACTTTCAAGACCTCGTTGTTAAGAGTCGCCCGAATATATTCACTGACGCCAACCAGGTCTAGAGAACTACACCAAAGGGATAACGCAGCATGCTCTTGCACAGTTACTTCAATAACATTGTGCATAAGAACTGTTTCCTACTAGGCATTGCCAACACAGCTATTTTCTCACTGTTTTTAATTATTTTAACTATTAATTAAATATTTTAATTTATAAACAAAATGTAAGTCAAATATTTCTTTAACCAAAAATAAGGTACTTTTATGTTGACAAAAGCATAAGACGCATGCAATACATGACATATTTAGGAAATAACCAAACACGTGTATATTAAAACCACAGGAACGNAACCAAACACGTGTATATTAAAACCACAGGAACGACTTGTTGCATTTGTTTTTTGTAATTGCGACTTTTGATTTCCTGCAATAAGATTACTTATCCTACAGGTTGGGAAGATCAATGTAAAAAAATTCGTTAAAGGGAAAATTTTCGTCACAAGGTAAAGCGCTAGTGTTGGAATGTTAAAAGATGTTCTCTATTTTCTACGTTAAAAAAAGGTATTTGTAATTACCATAAATCAAATATAAAATAACTTCGTAACTGCGTATAATCTTTCTCTTTTACTATTCACGTAGCTTAACATTTTAATTAAAAATTACCTTATGGAACACTGCACGGCTAGGGGCGGAAATTTTCCTTATGCCAAACTCCTCCATAAGAAATCACGTTTTGTTCCTAACCTGAGTATAATAAATCTTACCTGCAGTAAGGCTATCTCGAGTTTTAGTTTTATCTCAAAAGTAAATAAAAGAAATACGTGCAACTGCATATCAGATTTTCAGGAGATAGTCATTGAAACATTCTAACAACATGAACAATTATTTTGAACTGTAATCTAACCAATTACTTTAGTATCAATTTGGTATTTGCGCGGAAAAGATTTAATTTCAATATTTGAAACTCATCCTTTTCCGTTGTAATTTATTTTTCAGACTATTATTTAATATCACAACTATAAAGGATGTAAAATGTTGTAAATATAGAAAACAATTTTAAAATCTTACATGTCCTTAGGCGACCTCCATTTTCGTTTTGTCGGAAGCGGGGTGAATTATAAACAGAACGGCGACTCTAACAATCAGTCTAGTGTAAAATATATCGATTAAGGCGTGTATTAAGGAACCATCCCGACATTCGCTTAAAGTAATTTCGACCCACGTAAAATTGAAATCAGGAATCGAACTCGATCCTTCCGAATCTTAGTCCGGTGTATCACCAGCACGCCACCTTTTTTCGGCGTCGCCATTTTAAAACTTTTTAACTGTATTTTGCTATTGAACGGACGCGACCAGTAGCACAGATCCCCTGCCCTCCGGAGTATGGAAGTGATGAGTGAGCGAAGAGATTTGGGCGGCTCTTAACATCAAGGTCTTGAGAGTTCGCGAGGGTGAAGAGAGGTGTGTATGGGGCAGCGCCGGAATGAAAGGGTGGCGGAAACGGGAGATCTCCGAGAAAACACGCTGATCAGCGGCATCGTCCAGGACGATTCCCACACGCGAAAATCCGGGAGCAATCCCGCCGAGAAACGAAGTTTAATTTACTTAAAAATTACACGTTATTTCAATGAAAAATACGCAAAAAATTGTGACACAGAAAAACTGTAGTATCAAATGACGCGACGAATGTAGAGTTTAAAATCATAAAATATTACTGATGGCACCCACGTGACGCAATTATTTATGATTATTAATTTTTTTATTCATACATTTAATTTTTATCAGGTACTAAACAATTAGAACTTCGGTTAGCCGATAGTCTAGATTTCCAGTCGTGTAAGTTTCAAGACAATTCTCTCTTAAGAAGATTATGCGGAAACAAAACACAAATACGACGTCAAAAAAGCATTTTATTGTAGCAGGAAAATTATAAACGTCCTCCTTGAAAGTCAAGGCTTCTCGAGGAAATCGTAAAGTTCTGCATCGGTTCCCTCACTTATTAAGAGCCATTTAGTTGCTTAATGTCCGAGAAAATACCATAAAGTCTAAGTTGCTTGAAGGCCATTATTCCAAGCACAACAGAATTTACTGTATTACTGCAACTACTTTTTTCATTTACTTGAGATGCAAAATTTTCTTGTTTTCGTGTATTTCTTAATGTCATCCTCTGTTTTTTTTTCTTGGCGACATAGCTCTGCAATAGCGTCAGCCCGAAGTAATTTTTCATGCAATCGTAAACTTTTTACGCTCTTTTACATGCAATTTTATTGCATCAATCTCCAACAATTTTTATTGTATATTTATATGAGAAAAAAAATTAATTAATAAAGCGGGAGGTTTGTATATTTTTTGTTTCAATGTAATGAAAATTGCCTATATTTCAATATATATGATATATTATATATAATATAAGAGTGTCATATAAATTTTAATTGTGGGAAAGCTACTTACCGTGACATTTTTTAAACATGAGAAAATTACGATTTTTTTTTCACTGCGGGAAGTACACTTTTCGTGGCCTGGAAAGGTTTTAGGAATATTTCCGTTGTATATTATACAGACTTCCTTGGTACGCCCTTGCCCGTGCGACATTCACAGCAGGGAGCCCCGCGCATCGCGAAGATGCGGGATCGGTGCGTTTATCGACATTCTCTCGGTGAGTGTGATGAAGTTAACTACGCCATAACGTCTCCTTACAGGGCAATATTGTGGTTTTTGTCTCGAGGGCTCTGTGGTCTAACATTGCTTTGAAATGGCAGTGTAATAAAGGAAAGAACTTCTTGCGTGCACGCGACCTCAATGTGCCACCCAGCAGTCAATATTCGGCACAATGTGAAGTACAAGTCACAAACATTGATGGTCACCGCCAGCTTTTATGAAGCCCTCATTAAGCTCTGCTGTCGGGCTAATAGACACGTATTATTCCGCCACGTGTAAAAGAAACGCAAAGAAGTCCGGGAGAATGCCGATAAGGAACCTACGCACTGTATCTATGCTTTAGGCACACAATGAAAAATTTATAAATTTGTTATACATTACTGTGAAATCTATCTTCCAACATTGCATTAAATATGGCAAAAAGAAGCTTTTGCGGTACAAATGACGTAAAAAGAAATCAGTTTAACGGTGTTTTACTAAATAACTATTTAATAGGGGTACTTAGCAACACACTTATTTTAATTATTTTTTTAATGATATCTATTAGTTAAATATAAATATTTATAGATGAAATACAAGTTAAATATATATTTAAACAAATAACNACAAGTTAAATATCTATTTAAACAAATATTAGGGTACGGTAAATGTTATCGGAAGTTTAAAATGCTTGTGATATACATATGAATTATTTAGGAAGCAAACACGTCAAAAGTGAAAAATGTTTCGAAGGGTTTATTCCAAAAGTGTGCAAATATATCTAATATATTATAACTTGGTCTATGAGCAACGAGTCAGAACGTAACCGGTTTTCAGCCAACGACAGCAGGGGAATACCGTGGACTTTCCTCTGTGCATAACCAAGCGACGTTAAACGCGAACTATTAACTTTTTATNAACGACAGCAGGGGAATATCGTGGACTTTCCTCTGTGCATAACCAAGCGACGTTAAACGCGAACTATTAACTTTTTATGACGCTGAAGGTTCGACCATTTATTTTCTACGATGTCGCAAATGAGCCTGTTTGGTTTCAGTGAAGTGCTGAGAGTAGCATTCCTGTGAAGTTCATTCGGAAGGTCTTCGAGGCCGCTCTCGAACCATTAAAGCGGACTCTGCTCGCGTGCGCTTCCAAGCAAGCCCCAAAACAGTCCGTGAAAAATAAATTACCAACTGATTATCGCTACTATAGACTGCTAACGTTTATTTAAGCACTTTTGAAATCAACTTTTGAAAAATGTCAGTGCCGCAATGTGCATATATTTTAACGGGCACGCTGATGGGCCAGCGCATAATAAAGTTGGTAGGAACGGAAATAAAGTAGTTCCATATAGAAACGTTGAATTAAAAATGGTAGGAAAAACGTTCATGAATAATAAAATTATTTATTTTATTTTCTGTCTTTTAAAAGCATATATGTGTAAGAATAAGAACGCTGGTAAAATATTTACTTTTACTTTAATTTTACATTTTCTCTCTACCGACGTGTGAATAATGCAATGAGGCCCGTGGCAATGTTGATTTTACATATGGCGGAATAATACACTATGTGTAATACAAATAAATCTTAAACAGGGCTTTTAAAAGAGCTCAGTTTACCGTGAACATCTTTCTGGTACAACTGAGCAAAGTGCACCTGTGGTAAACCTTCGGACTCGCGTTCGAGAGGACCTGCGTTCGAAAACCGCTCCGGCCATCCTGAGTTCGATCTTCCATTGTTTCCCGGAATCATTCCAGGCGAATTCTGGGATGGTTCCTTACTGCGGGCAGTGACCAATTCCTTCCCCGTTCCCGCGCTTCTGCGAGTAACTTGCTCCCGCCTCTAATGACCTTGCTGTCGACTATACGTTAAGCCCTACCCACATACCTTATTCTCATGGATTTTTTCAGGAAGCAGTTAAATTAATAGTTAATTTACCAAAAGTGTAAAGTAGAATTTATACATATACTTTCAGCATGATGAAGCTTTGAGTGGGGAGTTTTGGGCGACTCTTAACAGCGAGGTCTTAAGAGCCGACGAGGGTGATTGAGGTGAGTATGGAGCAGCGCTGTAATGGAAGGGCGGGGGAAACGGAAGATCCCGAGAAAACCCGCCGACCAGCGGCATCGTTCGGTACGATTCCCACATGCGAAAATCCGGGAGTTACCAAGCCGGGGATTGAACACGGTTCACCTTGGCGGAAGGCGAGCGGGCTTACAGCTCAGCCACCGCGGCCCCATGTATGGAAAGGTTTCCATAATCTTTAAAGGTAAAACTCGTTCATCTCATTTCAGAAAGTTTACTGGAAAATATTATTTTACGGAGTTCTTAATGGTCCACTGTTTTACATATTTGTAGGTAGTGAAGGATTTCAGCTAATAATATGTCCGCCTGAGAACTGCAAACTGCCAGAATCAAATGTATGTACTTAAACGATGAATTAACTTAACCGAATTGCTGGCGAGCATGAGACAGATCCCGGTATGGTGCTGCCACAGGTAACTTGTGACGACTGCAGAGGTGGTACGGCCCTTTTTTACCGCGAACCCAATCTGCACACTTCTACAAATTGGCATCACTGGCCACGGAAATGTTGCAACGGCGTTCGCCAATCAGCGCCTTTTGTCACCTACTCGCCAGCCAGCAGCCCATCTAACAGTGAACCTTCCACAGTATGCAGTAGCTAATCATGTACAAAGCCTGTTCCCAGAGCCTCGCGCAGCAAATCAGAGGATGGGTATATCATTTAATGTATTCATACTCCTTGGATTCCTACATGAGATAGTTCTCAGGAATATAGAACTTGTCAATATACATGTTTACAATACATAGCAGATAGTAGACATCTATAAATATTATGCCTAAAACAATTAGTAACACCACATATTTATAAACAATATACCAATACCATAAAATAAAAAGGCAACATTAAAATCTTTACCATGAATAAAACTATTTTACGAACATTCCCAACTATTTGCTAATAAAATCGAAGCTTTGTTTGCTTATCGTATACAAATTAGAGCCTTCAGAATTATGTTAATAAAACTATTAATCTTACCATATTATCAATTATTAAAATTAATTGCACTGTTACGCCCACATCAAAGGAACCGCCAAGCTATTTCGTCTTTGTGTACTTACCTGCTCTTTAATACTGTTCTAAACACGAGGTCATAGAACATGTCAGCCTGGTAGCTACTAGCCAGGGTGTTAGGTCAGCTGGTATCGGGCCAAGAGTTCGCTGACGTTTTGTGTTTGCTGAGCCCTGTGTGGGCAAGTGTCTGTATTTTGTTTGTGTATTTAAATACTAATGAATGAGCTACAGATTTGAGTGGCGTTTAATAGCTGACTGGCTAACAGCAACATCCACCACATTACAGACATTGGAATTCTAGGCATGACTCCGCCTAGAATCGAACTCAGTCCGTCATGGTGGGTGACGACTGGTCTGACCACTACACCACACATATCCGTCTGATGATCTACATTTTCGACTGTTCGTGCCACACTATTATAAATATTTACATGTCAAAGCACGGTTTTGTCAGCGGAGAAAATTAACAATAACTAAAGTTATGTTTATAATAATTATTTCGTGTAAGCAAACTGTACCCGGAGACGTCAATACTGTTATGTGTATGATGGCATTATTTTACTCAATCTCTTAAACATTTGCTTCAAGACAAATCCCATTATGTTTTTGCTAGTATAAGTAATACGCTGTAAAAATTATACTGTATGTGCAATATTTTAACAGATATATAGTTCTTGTTTGAATTGCCGTTTTTCAAATCACTTATAACCGATAGTTTCGTCGAAGACTACAAACGCCATTATTCAAGTTTGAGATGAAAACATCCATTTATACTGAGTTTGTAGAACGCATTTCAAACAAGGGCATTACATGTTTTGTTATAGAATGAAGATAGTTTATAACGTTGTATGACTTGCATTCTGCAACCATAATTAAATAATAATTGAAATAAATTGTGCTACTGCGGTTTGCATAGTGCTCTTAGTACTGGAATGTCTCTAAAACGCGGCCACTCAAACATTCGAGTATCCTGTGTGGTGCTGAAGGATATTATCACCTCTTGAACGACGACTGGTTGTGTCAGCGTTTATTTGAACAATTGTATATTTGAGTACAATGTAATACGATGAGGCAAACTAAATACGTTTGCTTGTTTCACCATTCTTTTATAACTGAATGTCAAAGTCTTTTACTGCTTTTCGTGTAGCTAAATAAAAAGAAACAATTTGGAAAAACAAAAGGGGATGTAAAGCTTAAAACGTTGTTACAATTGTCATTCGCAAGCATTCAAGGAGCGCCACTTAGAAAATAAAAACGCGAAATGGTTTTATATACATAAAACTATTAACAAGTAACCAAAAAAAATTTTATTCTTTTACGCATATATGATTTTAACAAATTACACCTACGAACTACAGCTGCATATTCGTCATGAAAAATAAACTAATACTTTTGTGTGGCTTGAGAGGAAGAAACAAAGAAAAAATGTAAGTGTTGTGCCAAACACTGTGTATTGTGTACATATATACTGCATGTGATGTTATTTCTAGAAAATATAAAACTGATCTAGTGGTTTCTTTTGCATAATAACTAGAAAAAATTAAATTTTACTGCTTTAAGAAAACTAAACCAAATTACTTACATATTACTGAATAAGGAAGATTGAAATGCACTTCCTAATCTAATTTTTAATATAAAATCAACTAAGATTTCTTGTTTTAAATATTTAGGAGTAGCCACAGATAAAAAATGTAAACATTGCCTTTATGTTCAAAAAATTGTTACCGATGTTACTAATTAGCCTACTTTCCTCTACGTAAATAGACTATGCAGGTTGTTCTGATGAATTACTCGAAATTTCAGATAACAAGATCATGTGCGATAGAAATATGCCTAAACAGAAGGAGCATAAATTTAATTTTGGCAGAGATGGAAACAGGTAAAACATCGCCGTAAGCCTGTATTCTTTAGACGTGTGCGATAACCAATGAAAGTGCAGGTATATACCCCCGGTGTGGGGAGTCTTAGCCAAATGGCAGACATTGGACTATTTGCTTTAACATCTGAATGAATTAATTCCTTGAAAAAATAGATTTTCAATGTACTTAAAATAAAAATTTGACATTCTGATTAATTACACTTCATAAAATATTAATTTTACTTCCACACTACAAATGTTAAGAAACACAAGACTTCAAGTACAAACATTCCCGGACCAACAAAGTAAACTCATACGCTAAAATTTAAAAACAAATCGTAAAATTGGACATTCACAGAAGTCACTATAAATCAAACTAACGTAAATGTTTTTTCTCTTTTAGTTTTTAATTTTTGGAGTTTATCAGGCAGCGTTCCTCGGTATATTTGTATCGGGTATGTGGTGTGGTAGGGAAGAGAAAAATGTTCATAAGAAGAATAATTACTCAGGCCAACGATAAAAAAAACTTTTTTATTGATTTTGCTGGATTATTATGTTCTTTGGTGTGCTGAGTCCGAAAATAATAATAAAAATGTCATAACATCCACCATTTTTTCACCTTTGAATATACGAAATGTGAGAAATTCACTTTTTTCTAATATCTGTGAATATTTATATAATTTATTTATGTATATATATTATATATATTTATGTACATTTTCATATACTTGATATACATTATTAATATACTAAATCATACAGTAAATCTAAATTAAAAAAGGTTGGCAGTGGTGGTACGACTGTTTATTTTCTTTCAGTCAACACAACCTCACTTTTCAGCTTTTTGCCCATGTGCTCTAAAAATGGCTAACCATGGTTTTAAAAACTTTCCTAACAGTTTTTGTTTTATATGTGGTGAGTTTGTAATTAAAAAACATCAAGGAAACATTACAGATTTTGTTAAAAAAAAGTGTTCTTGGTATATTTTAGAATAAAACTCGCTGATCAAGAAAAACCTTGTGCGGAGCACAAGGTATGCTATTTTTGTGTTGAAAACCTTATAAAATGGTCAAATAAAGACAAGAAAGCTTTAGATTTTCAGTAGCCATGATATGGAGAGAACCAAAAAATCATTCAGACGAATTTTATTTTTGTAGCATTGATGTTACTGGATATAACTCCAAAAATAAGAAAGTAATTATCTACCCTAATTTTCCGTCAGCTATTCGGCCAGTAGGTCATGGTCCGGGACTTCCTTTGCCTGAGCTACCACAGGCTATTGATGACGTTTTACTTGATCAGTCCAGGAAAACTGAATCTAATGGAGGTAAACCGGATGATGATAAGTTCCTATGTTCTCCAGAAAATTTAGAACCTCAGTTGTTTACACAGGCTAAGTTAAATGATTTAGTAAGAGATTTTGGTTTTACTTAAGAGAAAGCTGAATTGCTTGGCTCTAGGCTAAAATAAAAATTTTTTGGCACCTGGAGCNGGTTTTACTTAAGAGAAAGCTGAATTGCTTGGCTCTAGGCTAAAATAAAAATTTTTTGGCACCTGGAGCATCTATTTATCAATATGGAACAAGAGATCAACAGTTCCCTAAGTTTTTTTAAGCAAGAACATGATTTGGTGTACTGCCATGATATTGGTGGTCTAATGAATGAATTTCAAATTTAGTACAACAATGAAGAATGGAGGCTTTTTATATACTCTTCAAAAACTAGCTTGAAAGCTGTTCTTTTACGCAAAGGTAATACTTATGCTTCACCGCCTGTGGCTCATTCAGTCCATATTAAGGAAACATATGATAATCTAGACATTATTTTAAAGGAAATAAACTATCCTGCTCACGATTGGATATTGTGTGGAGATTTGAAAGTGGTTTGCTTGTTCCTAGGCCAACAAAAGGGATTTACTACATTTCCGTGTTTAATATGTCATTGGGACAGCAGAGCAAGAGATCGACACTGCTCCACAAAACATTGGCCTGCAAGAAAAACCTTAACACCTGGAAAGGAGAAAATTTTGCATTAAACTTTAATAGATCCAAAAAAAATTCTTCTACCACCTCTTCACATTAAATTAGGTATAATGAAACAGTTTGTAAAAGCCTTGCCTAAAGATGGTGAAGGTTTTAAGTATTTATGTGAAAAGTTTCCTCATTTATCAGGAGTCAAACTCTGTCATTCCAGTCGGCTGGCGGCCAACTAGTCCTCCATGTTGGATGTCTGTAACATTCACCTTTGGCCTTGACCCCGGTGACCTTTGCCTTTGAAAACCCAAAAAATTCCCAGAAATTCCCAAAAAAAATTTTAAAATGTTTTAAATATAGTTATTAAAAATTTATAAAAAAAATGATTTAAAATGTATTACTAACTTTATTTAAAACTTATAAAATTAAAATTTGGAATTATTGTGCTTAAAGGGGACGGGGAGCCGGTGCCGACCGGCTGCCATATTGTAACATCACCCAATCTTTGACCTTGACCCCATTACCATGGCCCTGAATAATCCTTGAACACAAGAAATAGCTATATTGTTTTAAAATTCCCCCAAAAAATATACAAATCGGTAAAATAAATTTTTAAAACATAGAAAAATTTTACTAAACATTACTTTTAAAATTTAATAAAAAATAAAGTTTAAAATGTTTTGCCTTTGGGCGATGGAGAACTGGAGCCGACAAGCCACCATGTTATGATGTTACCCATCCATCATATTGAATCCAAGTGACCTTATCCTTGTCCTTTTTCCTTGATCCCGTGACCTTGTATAAACTCAAAATTAAAAAGATTAAAAATTACAAATAATTTTTTTAGGAAATTTATAAAAAAAACTTACATTTCCGGATGTTCCCACAGTACCATGTCCAGCAGACGACTGACCCTCTCCAATGTTCTCATCGGTTGATTACTTGTGTTCGCTTCGCCACCCGCCGATCGGAATGACAGAGCATGAAGAGCAGCCTGTGCCACGTGTCCTTTGTGTCTCATTAAAAATACATTATGCCCAAACGCAGGTAATTATTCTACTTACGTATACAACTGACATGACGATCTTCGTCCAGTTATAGGTTATACAGCCACCAAGGTCAATGCATAGTTGTCTTGTATTGGAATCTAAGCAGGCTATTAATTAAAATACTACATTTTAAGACAGCATTTTGCGAACAGCTGAAAATTTGGTACGTGTTTTGCAAATGAAATTGTTAAACAACAGTGCATTACTGCCCTAAGGGTTTTGTCATAACTACTCTGCAAAATTTTATTGAAGACAGTAGTGGTTCAGCAGCACCTTCAAACGCGCACTGTAATGAACACGCAAGCGCTTTTATTGGCGTTACTCAACTACACCTTGTAATTTTGAGTTATTCTATTTCAGTGTTAAAAAAAAAATCTATATCATTTCCTTTGTTTTTTTTTGTGTGTGGCAGAAAATTACTAACATGAAATTATATAAATAATGAAATGGAAATGTTTGTTGCCTACAAGTTTATCATTACTTAACAGGTGCATAGGAAATAATAATTATCTAATCTCGCTATTTTATTTTAACTCATAATTTCTTTTAGGCTTACCTAGCAGCGACTTTTGTGTTACCCGAAATCCAGTATTTAATTTAAATGCATGTTTGATCATCAACGAATTACTCTTCTTTCATTTTATAATCACGCATTGCTGCAAGCATTTTAAAAAAATATTACTTTTGTCTGTAGCCGATAGCGAAAATAAATTGTGTGTACTTTAAAACTGTTGGCCATAATTTCATTCACCGCATATTTATTTAACACGCTTTGAAGAGTGACGACATCCCCAAGTATTTATATAAAATTGCACGCGGGGGAGTATGGCATCCCCATGCGTCCTATCTGAGTACATCACAGGATATGTTACGTTATCCCCTGCCCGGGGATTTGTGACTGGGTGGCGGCGATTGCAGGCGTCGTCTAATTACAGCGTGTTTGTCGCTCCGTCCTCGCCCCGGACTCAAAATATAAAAAAATATATAAAAATGAAATCTGTGAGAGACTTGCAAAAAACCTGCAGGCGTTCAAAACGTTACACCCGCTAGCCATGTGTTACGACATACAGCCATCGTATTTACTGAATTCATTCTATGAACAGGCAAAAATGTACTTAATTAATGTTCTTCAACACAGATCCCGACAACTCTTTTCTGATATGTAGAGCGGCCATCAATATTCCACTAACTACTCTTTTTGTAGCAAATTTCATCTCGCGCCCTTGCTGTGTATGAAATACGTTTTTTTTTTTTTTGCTTTTTTTTAATGCAGTGTATATTTGGGTTGTCCTGTCATACGAAAAGCAACTTTGATGTATCCAAAGAATAATCAGTTAAAGATGATTATTTTTAAATTTTCAATAGCGCCGAATGATTTGTCCTCGAAATTGATGTTAACCCAGACATTTCTTAGCAGCAGTGTAATAACCGCCCAATAGCTACCTAAAGAAAAATTAAAGAAAATTATGCTTTGGTCATTAAGATAATTCAGCCTTATTACAACAATTTATTTTGCTGAACTTAAGATATTGCTGTTTCTCCCACAAGGGAATACCAGTAAATCAAATACATATTTCTATTGAGTAATGTCTTTTCAGAAAGATTTAATTTCTTCCTAACTATGATGAAATATCTAGCTTATAATTATTTTCAAGTTTTTTACTGTTATTTTTATATTTTTAATGGACGATTTTTATGACACGGCCCATAAATATAGGAAGCCTTGTATTACATTTTGAACATCAGTGCAGCAACAATAATAATACAAATACAAAGACGAGGGCATAAATGCACTCGTCTTCTTAAAAATGTAAACAAAAAGTTGTTCTTGTTCTCGACTTTAACAATTGTTCTGCTTCTTCTCCGTCGTCGGCTATCGCCAACTGTAGCCGACAGTCGCAATGCCAGAAATTCGCGTAACGCACTCGTCGCCGGTGCATTGCGACAGACTGTCACAGCGAACAGGTATGGCATACTAGCAAAGCTTCATTACAGGCTGGCTTTCGCCCGCTAGGTTGGCGAGTTGACTGTGTCCCAATTAAAGTGAGGCGTTGTGTAACGTGATGTGCATTTCATCGTGTTCGTTTCTGTCTCTTAATAAAAATGAAAATTTTGCTGTATGAGAATTATTATAACCATAGCCTAAAGATGAGGTTGACCAACCTCGCTAACTGCGCACAACCAGTCTCCGTGTCCCAACATTGAACTTTTGTTCTGCCAATACGACCAGCAAAAAGGGATTGGATTGGATTTGAGGTTAGAACATTGATTAGTAAAGAAGTGCTATGAGACGTATGTATACTTCCTAGCTCTAACCAATTTGGAATCAAGTTAGATTTATTTCAAATTGGTGAAAGTGTTTTATCCATATAAAAGTGCTTGTCTTTTGAAAGTTAAGATATAAACAAACACGTTAATCACTGTTGACCATGTGACTTTGACAGTTGTGATCCTTTGAGATGGGTCAATGTTGAGTACATGCGCATAAGACGAATAAGCTGTCTACCTCATCTTTAGTGTATGATTACAAATGATGTAACTGGTGATGTTATGACGTCGACATGTATACTAGCGACGCAATGGAAGCATATGGGTACGAGTTTCGTCTTCAAGTACACATAAATCGCAATACTAGCTTTGCCCAAGCTATACTTGAGCACAGTCCCCAAATAGTTCATTATGATGTACGTGGAAAGGTTTGGGTGGCCCTTAACATCGGGGTCTTGAGAGTCGAGGAGGGTGAAGCGAGGTGAGTATCGAGCAGTGCAGGGATTCAAGAGCGGGGGAAACGGGAGATACCGGAGGAAACGCGCTGACCAGCAGCATCGTGCGGCACGATACCCACGTGTAGAAATCCGGGAGCGAACCCGCCGGGAATCGAACCCGGTTCACTTTGGTGAAAGGCGAGTAGTCACACCACCACACACCACCGCTGTCCCTCGTGTTTTATGGGACTATATTGACAGTGGAGATGCATGATGAGGCTGAGAGGAGAAGGGAGTGTGAATGGTGGTTGTGGTGATGTTTGCAGCAGAGGAGAAGGGAGTGTGAATAGTAGTGGTGATATTTGCAGCAGGCGGATGGCGAGGGAAGCTACGTCGCCGTAGCCCGAAGTGAATGACTACGACCGCCGACGTCGCCATGGGGATGACGTGCGGCACCAAGTGCATCAAGGTGCTACTCATCTCCTTCAACATGCTGCTCTGGGTGAGTCGCGCCTACCCTTCTGCATACTACCCCAGTCGATAAGTTCGTGGACTAGCTGGCACCCCGGGTATAGGCAGCCACACATCTCAGCGTCCACGAGCTCATTGACAGCTATATTTATTAGTACGGCTAAAGAAGGAGCAAGGCCACTAAGGTGCCTCCTGAGATGTCACATGAATCACATTGTAAGCAGCTGTGTTTATTCTAATTAGGAAAACTATGGAATATTTTATTGTAAATAATATTTCAGGGCAGAAATTAAAGTCGATATTGTGTTGCACATTCACAAATTTTAATATTGAAACACAGATGAGATCGTATAAAAGTGTCAGAGTTAGCAAAAATCGCTGTAAGTAGCCCTCTGTTTACGATGTGCTTTCTTTTATAAAACAATGTTTTAAACTATAGGGGCAATCTGTATCTTTTATGAACAGATTGCTGGAGTCGTTGCTTACAATTCTGAGGAACTACACACTTGAAGCTTGTTGGTATTAATTTCCAACGCTGTCGCAATGGTTCCTTACAACCGGACGTCACATCAAGGCGTTTACAATTTTTTACTAGTGATTTCTCTTAATAAACATTTTCTCAGCGTTCCGTGTTAGCTTCGTGGCAGCACACTAGATAGCGCTCTATTCGTTTCCGTATGATCGGCGAGAGTCCGTAAAACTGCTCTTGAAGAATATCTCCTCCTGAAGTGACGTGCTCGCCTTATGGCGCTGTGTACACTAACTAAGATCACAGTCCATTTATATACAGCGCAGCACAAAATCACGTCTGGACTACAGCATATCAAAACTCGCGATGACAACTCCGTGGCAACGCTCATNATACAGCGCAGCACAAAATCACGTCTGGACTACAGCATATCAAAACTCGCGATGACAACTCCGTGGCAACGCTCATGTGTTTGTGGGCGGCCATCATCACTTCGCGTTTTTACCCATAGTTTTTCAACATAGTATCCCAACGAAACAGGGTCCCGAAACGATCCTGCGATAGGACGTAAAGACGTGTTTTTATAATTAAAAATAACGTAACCTAAACTAAGGTTTATTCTACTCCGGTTAGGAAAAAAACCAGATTTTTCTGGGAGAGTTTGGCATATGGACAATTTNCTAAACTAAGGTTTATTCTACTCCGGTTAGGAAAAAAACCAGATTTTTCTGGGAGAGTTTGGCATATGGACAATTTCCGCCGCTAGTTGCGCAGTGTTCCTAAAGGTTACTTTTAATTAAAAATTTAAGCTACGATAATAATAAAAGAGAAAGATTTTACGTGGCTACAAAGTTTATTTATATTTGATTTATTATTGCAATCATTCTGTTTTTTTTTTTATGTAGAAAATAGAGAAAATCTGGTACCGTTCCAACACTAGCGCTTACCTAGTGGCGAAAATCTTCCCTTTGCCAGACTTTGAACATTGATATCCCCAACCTGTAATATAAGTAACCATACTTTAACTGATCTATAATACTAAATGAAATAACGTTTTTTTTTTTAAATTCAGTTTTACCTAGGACAGTTGGTGTATAAGTGGCGTGTTTTCACATGTATACGCGCACTAGTCACGGCAACGACTCTCTACAGAATCTTCATGTGATCGTGGAAACGCTGTGTCGGCAGGCAATTACAGGTGTTCGTAGTTAATGGAGTACTTCTGAAATCCCTGCGTAGGATCTACTTTCTCTTCTAGTTTTGTGTATATTTACCGTTTGTAAAATTAACATTGTAATGGGCCTGATCACGTCAATCATGCACCAACCAAGTGAAACCGTATAATTGTTAGGGTAGGACTGTAAATATGTTAATAATGTTCAAATTCGTACGCTCATTTGTATAAAAATAATATACGAACGTCAGTGGTTATAAATTGAAACATTACTCCGGCAATACGTTGCCGAGTGATGGAAACTATTTTTTATTAATTCGCTGTGTATAGTTCATTCACTGATACTTCCAACTGTTCTGTGGCCTTCATGGAATTTTAACTCCATGATATTTATCCTCCCCATGCTGACAAAGCTTAGCCGAGTCTAGAAAATTACGCCAAAGGGAGACTGCACCATATTTTTGCGCACTCAGTGTAATACTATTTTGCATAAGTATTATTTTTACTAGGCGTTACCAACACTGTTATTGTCTCCCGATTTTATTCACATTAATTAAAATTGGAATATTAAAATTTACATATAAAATATAGGTAAAAGTTTTTTTACACAAAAATTAATTATTTTTATATTAATACAATTATAAAATGCTTGTGATATATAACATATTAAGGTAACAACCTCGCGCGTGATACATGGGATGATTTTTCAAAAGTTTTATTCAGAAATTGTGAAGAAACCGGTAATAAAATATAACGTGACAGTTATTCGGTTGGGCGTAAGATTACGTTAATGAAACCGTAATGAAATACACCCAGTGAATTTCCATATGTGTACTATCGACACCAGGAGTGTTACCAGTTGATCGAGCGACTGAATAATCTTCGTGTTCTATGCCGTAATTGGATTTGCTTTATGTCGGTACGTGACACACTGAAACTTGACTGGTCTTTCGTAGAAAATTATGATTTACTGATGACATACTGTTGATTGATTGAGAACTTCGGCCACCCGTCTCAAAGGAGTGAAGAGACTAGGGCGGCTCTTTAACATCGAGGTCTTGAGAGCCGAAGAGGACGAAGTGAGGTGAGTGTGGAGCAGCGACGGAATGAAGCGGCGGGGGAAACGGGAGATCCTCGAGAAAACCCGCCGATCAGTGGCATCGTCCGACGGTTCCCACATGCGAAAATCCCAGAGCGACCCCACCGGGAATCGAACCCGGTTCGCCTAGGTGGGAAGCGAGTAGTCTAACCACAACACCACCGCAGCCCCTACCCTTCTCAGAGCTGTAAAACAGGGGGCCTTTTAGAAACCGAAGTGTTTGAAAGAAACGTAACACTGTCGGTCAAACTAAATTGCAGTCTTCAAAATATTTACACCGGATCAAACGAAAGCATTGATATTAAAAGGTTTCGATCAACATACATTTTTTTAAGACAAACTGTTTTTTGTTTACTATAAAAATGTCACCAATAATTTGAACTATGGTCCATTCACGGTTATTTCCAAATTTTCTGAAGCCTTGCTAAAGTTATACTTCCAGAATATTCCTCTGCCTCATGCAAACCAAGATTAATCGAGTCTAGAACCGCATTCGTGCGAACTCAGCTAAATAATATTTTGCATGAGAACTATTTCTTACTAGGTATTACCAACACACCTATTCTCTCCACGTTTTTATTCCAATAAATTATTAATGAAATATTGTAATTTATAAATAAAACTAAATTAAAATTTTAACTGAAGAAATAATAAGTTCTGTTTATCTTAACAGAGTATAAAACGCGTGTGATAGATGTCACATTTAGGGACAACCAAACACGTCAATTATGGAGTGATTTCTCAGAGGTCCGATTCAAAAAAATGTAAATAAACCGTAAATATATATATATATATAAATGTTGCGTCCGTTTGTTTGGACGCGTATAACTCCCAAAAAAATCAACCAATTTTCATTCTGGTTTTTTATAAACCTTCCTTTCGTTCCCACGAGTGTTTGTATACCTTTCTTTTTTATCTGTATTACCTGCAGAGGTACTAAAAACTGCAAAAAGCTAATTTTAACATGATTTCGCGTCAGGAAGCGCCTTTGTTGACAACTGTCTGTTTGAACATTTCAGTTTGTTGTTCTCAATGTTTTTTTTATTTTCGATTGTTTAAAGATTTTGAAAATACATATACTTCTTTCAATTAATTTCACAGAAATGAATAGAACCAAAATCTTGTATGCCACAGCAACGCTTGGCCGGGTAAGCTAGTGGTGTATAACAAGAAAACCAAACTTAGGAACGCGAGGTATAGTACGGATACCCACGTACAGCAGTAAGTTACAGTTGCTATGTAACACAACGACATAATATTTAGTTTTCAACCACATAACTTCAGATTGGATCGTGCGGGGCCAGACAAGAACCCTAACTGCCACAGTGGCTTTCACATCTACATATTGAATGGGTCTAACGCGGGAGTTCGCAGTAATGGATTGGGCGATGGGTATGCACAGCTGCCAACTTAACTAGGAGCTTGCATGCCAGTATGTAATGTAACACACATGTAGTTATTCGTAGTGTTCTGCTTCTAACTCACTCAAATTTGACCGTAAAGGGGGCTTTAAGAGGTAGCAGATTATAACTAGGAGTTAGGTTGAGCAAAACAGTGGCTATTAGCTGGGGTTTTAATAAATATTTATCATCTATTCACGGTTTATTAACACTTCTTGAAACCACTATTTGAAAAATCGGTTTATATAAGACGTGTTCGGTTGTATCACAGCTTTTAATCCTACTGTTAACATAAAAGTACCTTATGTTTTGTTAAATCAAATTTTAACTTATATTCTCTCTATAATGCACTTAATGTGAATAAAAACAGGTATAAAATACGTATGTTGGTAATGCCTAGTAGGAAATGGTTCTTATGCAAAATATCATTACATTGAGTGCGCACGAATTCGGTGTGTTGTCCCTTTTGTATAATTTTCTAGACTTGATTAAGCTTTTTTTCATGAGGCGGAGAAATATCACGGAAGTAGAATTTTAGCAGGGCTTCAGAAAAGTTGGAAGGTAACCGTGAATGGACGGTAACATTATACAGCAACAATTTAACATTCCACATTATTTAATCTGTTCGGGGGGAGTTTCAAGTGAATTGTCAAGATGTTAAAGTAGTTTCACTTGCGGGATATTACTACGCCACTTTCTCAATATAAGTCTAATCGTAGGGTCCCCACCTTGTTCATGTAGCCGCAGGTTGAATTCAGTCGGCGGTTAGCAACGCCCGGGCACACCCATCTCCAGACGTCCTACTGGCCCGATTCTCCGTTGAGAAAAAAACGCCGGTTACATCGATTTATATCGTCCCATGTAAGACTCGTGCAAGTATCGACCCTGCTTACTGGTCGATGGATGGGTTTTCTGCTGTTGTTTCTCTTACCGTGTTTCAGTAGTCACAGCGCGTGTCGTGGTTTCGGGTATCATCCCTCTCAGAACCTCTGTAATTTACGTGTTTCAGCTCTTGCAAACAAAAAAAGAAAATTATTAAGAGTGCCATACTTTAGTCGACTCAACGCTTGTTTCGCTGTCAGAGCCGTTGTGCTGTAGGCTATGTGTTCGGCTACAGTTATATGAACCAATTATGACCTAGACCAGTAAGACGGTTTGCAAATCAATTACTCGCACGTAAGATCATTGGTCATCGAGCTTTACAGTGTGCAGTACAGACAAATAATTACCTACACATGCGTAATGTACTCATTTGTGTACACTGGGTCTGAATCGGTTAAGGAGGTGGCTCAAAGTTTAAGACTGCTCGCCTCCCACCAAGGTGAACTGAGTTCAACCCCCGGCCGGGTCACTCCGGATTTTCGTAAGTGGGAATCTTGCCGGACGATGCCACTGGTTGGCCGGTTTTCTCAGGGATATTTTTTTTTCTGCCCCTTCATTCCGGTGCTGTGCCATTCTCACCTCATTTCACCCTCATCGACTCTCCTCGTTGTAAGAGCCACCCAAATCTCTCCACTTGACTCAACGAAATGTTCGTGGTATGATTATCGAATATCCGCCACATATCCAAACAACATAAAACACCTAGCAACCTTCGAAGGTATTTTTTGGAGCTAGTGCGTAGATATGTGTAGTTGTGATATGTGTGTTTGTATTTGAAAGAATACGACTTTTCTTAACAAAAATATAATTTCAGTTCTGCAAATATTTTTTATTTTTTTATTTTCTATCTTATGCCAACACATTGGCCGATTATCATCCTTTGTCATTTACGGTTAAAATCAATTTTTGAAGTATTGTTACATTTTGTTACTGAATTCATAGAATCTGTTTTAAATTGACAACACGAGAAAGTTACTTATATTTTAAAGTTCTTTTTACACATTATATAATTTGCTTCTCGGAACAACGGCCACTTTTTATAAGAAAAATTATAACAATTTTTTTTATATGAAATTTAATTTCTCCTAAAAAGTTTATTAAAAAATATTTCGAATAAATTTATTTGTCATTCTGGTGGTAAAAAATTTGAGCTGGGCTCGAATGTTACACTTACGTACGATTACTTGTTTTTATCAAAATAATTCGCGGAATGTCTCTAGGCATCGAGTTTCATTATGTAAACAGCCAGTTTGGCAGCTATTTCAAAAATTAAGTCATTAAAAATATAAAACCGTATTAACTTAAGTGAAATTTCCTTCACACGTACGCTATGTCTGTATTATCTATATTTATTTTAATGCCTTCACAAAACGTAAGTCACTTTGCATTGGTTTCCCCATACTCTAT
Organism: Clitarchus hookeri; assembly: GCA_002778355.1. NCBI lineage: Eukaryota > Metazoa > Arthropoda > Insecta > Phasmatodea > Phasmatidae > Clitarchus > Clitarchus hookeri. The sequence goes on along the minus strand of NQII01010121.1, from coordinate 5,532 downwards.
AATCCAGCATCCAACCACGTCACAGCCTGGATTTATTTTTGTTTCATAGTATTACTTTTTATATCAAATATTAAAAAATAAGGCCCATAAAAGCACACTGCATATCTTAAACCTATATTTTTAAGTCCACAATTTTTTTTTCCCAGGGTTGTTTTTCCTCCATCCGTATACATAATAAAGCTTAACTCATTATTTTTTTTTTCTTTTTAGACTCGCATAGGAAAATTCAGACAGAAATCAAAGCATTCTGGAAGTTACGTACGCAATAACAAGGTTTGAAATGTAATACTAAAACTTGACAATAAGTTATAACGGGACAAAAAAAAACACAAGATGGCGAGGGTATCACCGCCTTGGCAGGAAGTGTGTTGAAGATCCGCCTAAGTGAAGACAGATCTTACGCACCAGTTACTGCTTACAGAGTGGATGTGCGCACACTTCTGTTGTATTTCTCACGACCCGCCCGCGTTCCTTCGCAAAGTCGAAATAACGAGAATCCCAATACTTCACGCGGCGCCATCAATTTTCATCCAAACTTCCGCTCCTTTGTAACTTCCTTTCGCGCTGCATGCGGGATTCGAGGGGAACTTCGGGAAATCGACAGCGAGATGAAATATTCGTTCGCGAAATTATCAGTACATGAGTTTGAAATGCTTCGCAAACAAAATAACACAAGGAGAAATATTTACTTGAGCGAAACTCGATACCGGCCGTTCGTAATTTGAAGTCCTCGGCACGAGATGTTTCAATAATANGAAATATTTACTTGAGCGAAACTCGATACCGGCCGTTCGTAATTTGAAGTCCTCGGCACGAGATGTTTCAATAATACGCCAGAAATACAGCTCATAGAATACTTTTATTACATGAAAATGTTTACGAACAGAATCTAAACAGTATCATATTTCTGAAAAGTACACTGCAACATTCCAGATTTAAGTAAAAATAAAGAATGTAACAATGGATATTAGTAGAATACAATGCGCAGTGTTTTATAAAACTGTCAAAGTAAACGTTCTCTGAAATGGACTCGCCTTTGTAACATCTACGAAAACCTTAAACAGCTTGCTTCAGAAAAGTCTACCCATAAAACTGGAGTTGTAATGGTCTTCAAGATTCAAACAGGCACTTATATATAGTTACAAGATTCAAGTAGTTATTTCAATACGTAGTATGAATTGAGATATCTAGACGAATGCACTGAGACTTTAGAAACCCGTAAAATTCCCGTTATTTTGATGTCTATCACTGACCGAAAGTTTTGTTCCTGACAACAAAACATTTGTTTGTGTGGGGCCAAATGTATATTTAGCTCCCCAAAATTATTTATTTTCTTGAGCATACAAAACTTTATAAACAACAAAGTTGATTTTTTCATCTGACAAAATGGTCGCTTGAATAATCAAGGCATCTGTGTGATGCAAAAAAAATATACTGTTAACAATATATTTAGTTCAATCAACTGTACACCTTTGTTTGATCATTCATTTGATCGCCTTCGTTCAAAACTACAGCTCGAGAGTATGTTTGTAATTTTTGGGACAGTTAGAATACGAACATTGTTTGTCAGTGCACGTACTGATGCTCAATAATGGTATAAAATTTCTAATAAAACAATTTCAACAGAAAACTAAAAAGTAAAGCTGTAAAACTTTAAATATTTATTCACTTACGTTGCCCAGTATTTAAAAAAAAAATATTAAAAAATATTCGTATTTTTATCACTAGTCGCTTTAGTTGAGTTTGCTAGAGCGTACCGAAAGGATGCAATAGATCTAGATTCAAATCGCGGTCGAACTTTCAGCTTTTTCAATCAAATCTTACAGTTTAGGGCAACTAAATAAGAAAACCAAAATAATTTAGGTTCAATAACAAGATATTTCAGTGCCCCTTTACTAACAGTTAATTTGGTTGGAGCCAAACAAACTTTCCTTGATGCAAGAAAACATTTTACTCAGTGTTTTTACACCTGAGAAAAATCTACGAGTTCAATAAGAATATCTATGATTATCCCATGAATCATAATAATTATTGAAATAATATTATTTTGACTGTCTGAACGAAATCATTTACCTGCTTAACTGCGTTACAGCCGAATTATCACTCCGCTGCTGAATCTTTATTACTGATTCGAGTCTAGGGGACGAGTCGAACAAATTCTCAGCCAATCGCAGAAGTAATATGAGCATATACACATATTTTAGTTAAGTCTGCCGCCAAAAATTAAGCTACGATTGTGTACGTCACCACTCATCGCATACGACAAATTTTCGTTTCGAGGTCTATTGTTCAACACATCAGAAAAGTCAGCAACATTTTGCCTTGCATCTTGTGAAAAGTGAAACTTCTACACAGTTAAAAAAAAAGTCGTAGGTGCTGGTATGGTTAAAAAATATTACGGAGGACAGCAGTTAATTTTTTTAAATTTTTTAATTCCTAAACTTATTTTTAAGAGCAAGGTAACGAGAGAAGAGACCAGTCAATCGTACACTCAGAACCACAGAAATAAGTGGCCATGCCCGTAGTTAGGAAACAACCTATAATTCGGATGGATTATTTAAAAAAAAAAATGGAAAATAGAAACCAGGATGGGCGGTCCAGGAATCGAACTCGATTCGTCTAAAATGCGGGTTCAGTGTGTTACCTTGATCGGCACACATATTTGAAGAGTTATTAATAAACAGGGCTCAAATGTTTGCGAGAACTTGTGAACTAGGCATTGTAACACTCCACAAACGAAACTGAAATATTACGTTGTGTGTGCGTGAGACGGACTGAAAAATTTACTTTTTGTAAGTAACTCTGTTAGAGTTACAATCGCTCCACTGGAAAAGTAACTCATTTACAACTCAACTAAAAAAAGTAACCAGTTACGTTTATTAGTCAATTAACTGTAAGTTTATTTTGGTGGTACTTCTAAATACATTATTCGGAAGACTTTGCATCAAGAGGAATTAACGAAATTTTCCAATATGCAGCTTTATTACTATTAAAATAATATTTGTATATATCCTTTATTCATGTTTCCTTCGCGCTTTTTAACTCGAACCTTTGAGAAACCACCCCAACTGTGGCGTATTGGGTTGTTTCCTAAATATGCAATGTATCACAAACGTCTTACACTTCTTTTAAAATAAACGTGCCTTTTTTTTAATTAATTAAATTTTCAATTTTATTTTACATATAAATAACAATATACAATTTATAATTTATTTGAATAATAAAGTGGAGGAAACATGTGTGCTGTTAATGCTTAGTGTGCCATTTGTGTTGGCAGTTGTTTCATGTCAATATGTTATTTTGTAATTATATTCTCATTTATTCGATATGTCATCAAATATATTTTATTTTACTGTTGGAACGTGCTCTAGCTCTGCTTAATATTTTTCTTTATTCACTTTGAGTTGTAAAACAAACCTTTCATCTGAAAATTTCAATGTTTAAATATTTATCTAGTTGTTGTTTTTTATATTTCTTGTTCAAAAAAATATTTTTCTTCGTGTCTATTGATTATGTATGTACGTAATATAGTGTGCAGTCTTAATTTTCAAGGATTAATATGAAAAACTTATTTGTGATATATTATACTTCTTTCTAGACTTTCTATTTATGTATCTATTAGTCGCGCGAGACCACGAAGTCCGGAGCATACCTTGGTATATATATGTTTCCGCTCGCGTTACTTCCTTCTTGTTCGTTCTCGCCATACAGCATGCAATCGCGTTGAAACTTCCTTTTTAATCCTTTATCATCTTAGGATGAGTTAACTTTTATCCGCCGTTTTGGTTAAGTTTGACTGCGGATATGTTATTTTTAGACGCAGTTATGTTTTTTTTTTCTGATTTCGGTCCTTTTTGTATTGTTATTGTCTTTTAGCGGTTTGTGGCATGAGCCGACAATCTTGTGGCCAGCCACCTCATCCCTGTGACGTGATGCGAGTCGTACAACCATTCGTGGCATGGCCGTTTTGGCCATGATTATACTTCGTTCTGGCATCACACCGCAGTAACTTTAGAATCTTAAGGAATGACTTAACATTTTTAATTGTATTGTTGCCTGCTGTATGACCTATAGGTGTACTCCAGCCATTTCTGTGTACTGGCGCGACACCGAGTAATATCTTAAATTTGTGAATTTGAACAGTTCAAGAACGAAATTATCTTCATCAACTTTAGTTGAGTAAAAAAAAAAAGAATCTTAATAATTTAAAAGTTATTTTTACAATGTAAATTTTAAAAGCGGTGATCGCACGTATCCGATGATATATTTATTGGCCAAAATAAAAGGAAAATTATAGTTTGTCAAAAATGTAAACAAAAGCAGGTAGAATAATACTCAAACAAAAAACTGAAAATGCTCAAGTTTTACAAGTTTAATTATATGTATATCTATGGATATTCAAGCATGATACTCTTGTTGTGGCGAAAGGTGTTTAGATAGGACTAAAAGTATTCATAAGAACTGACTTCTTTACTTTTTTTTGTTAATTAAATCCTTTAAAAAAATGCCCGGTAATATATAATTCTCTAACTGTCGAGTTGTGATTGATAACATTTGATCAGCACCATGAGCGTGCTTATTGCTTATTTATTACTTTAATGTAATAAGTGAAACAGGAGCACGCCCCTATAATTTGCTTTATGTAGTAAACCCCAGTCTACCCAGGAACCTAGATCTCACCTTTCACTGATGTGCCATCCTTGTGTTAGGATGAGGGTACCCATGCGTGCCCACGTTTCTGTCACGTAGGTGGTACATAACACCAGTAGATGCTGTTCACGGTAAAGTGAATAATTTTGAGGCCCTAGTTACTTTTTCTTCAGTCATTTTTTATCCTTTAACCACAGTTTTAAATGAATATTGCCATGCAAGTAATAAACACAGTGTGTACATTCCACCGCAATCGCAATTTAACGTCCAAGATTAAAATAAAATGTATTTATTGACTATCATTCCAAATGAGGGCTTTCAAAAGTGTTGACTTTACCGTGAATACCATATAACAAATAGTTCTCATACAAAATATTATTCAAGTGAGTGCGCACGAATGCGGTGCATTGTAATATTGTAATATTATTGTAATATTTGTATATATATTATTGTAATATTGTAATATTTTAAACTCGGTTAAACTTGGTTTGCATGAGGCGGAGGAATATTCTGAAAGTAGAAATTTAGAAGGACTTCAGAAAAGTTGGAAGTAACTATGCATGGACAACAGGTGTATGCAGATTTCCAATATGTTCAATATATTACCTTGGTATATTTACTGTAGGCTTTACCCAACTTATAAAATGCGTGTATACCTACAACGGTACAGTTCGATATAGAAGCCCTAAATATCTTCGTCAGAGAGAGAGAGAGAAAGGTATTAAATTTATTAAAATAATTATAAGATAATAACATAATTAATAATTAATTAAATAAATAATTGCATAGACAATTTGTAGTTATAAATAATGAAATATAATTTAATCAAACCAATAAACAACACAAAATATCCACCACAGTGAGGGAAGTGTTATGTATTGA
>NQII01010120.1:1294-35597 GCA_002778355.1 Clitarchus hookeri | reverse complement strand
GTGTAGATTGTTGTGTGGATTGGTGTGGTTTGGTGTAGATTGGCGTGTGTATTGGTGTGGTTTGGTGTAGATTGGCATGTGGATTGGTGTGTGGATTGGAATGAATTGGCGTGGATTGCTGATCGTGGTACTGATTGGGGTGCTGATTGCAGTGCTGATTGTGGTGTTGATTGAAGATTGCAAGATCGATCGAAAAATTACAAGATTGATCGAATGATTAATGAAAAACAAATCTTTAATTATTTTTTCATATCATTTTTGAATTTTTTGGATTTTATAAGAGTTTTTAGAATTTATTTTTAGGTTCAAGGTTACCCAAGGTCATGGCGTCAAGTTCACAGATGTGATGTCAAGGTGAAGATCACCCAGATCCAACCTTTTTTTGGGAGTCATCAGTGTCACCTAGGTCGTGAAAATGTAAACAAATGACAAACAAAAAAATCGATATGGCGGTAGAGTGCATTCAAGAGAATGAGCAAAGGTGACAGGGTAGGGGAGAAGAATATTAATACAATGAGAAACATTGATGGTGGGTCGAACGAGCTTGAGTAATCAGCCAATAAGGAACACTGTTGGGTGGCGAAGCGAATACAGGTAATCAACCAATTAGATACATTGGTCAGAGTCAGCCGTCTGCTGGACATGGTGCTGAGGAAACCTCCAGAAATGTAAGTTTTTTTCATAAATTTCTTAAAATATTTATTGTAATTTTTAAAATATCTGTTTAATTTTTGTAGTTTAAGGTTATTTAATGTTATAGACATAGGGTTAAAGTAATAGGTCAAGGTTAACGTCACTTGGATTTAATATGGTAGTTGGGTGATATTATAACATGGTGGCTGGTCTCGTCCATTTCCCCGTCCCCTCTATGCCAGCACATTTGATATTTTCATTTTTTTAATAAAACATTTAATTATTTTTCTAATAAAGTTGTTACATTTTGAAAATAATTTTTAGCAGTTTTTATAAATATTTTTAAGAAATTTATGAAACAATTTTGCAGTTTTTTTGGATTCAAGGTCATCCAAGTTTATGAGCACGAGGTCAAGGTCAAAGGTCAAAGTCACAGATATTAAAAATTGGGTTCATAATATGCTAGCCGCCTTTCATGTATTTAGTAGATTTTTTTACCATTTTTATTAAGTGTTTGTTTTCAAGGTCATTGGGGTCTGGTCACTGGCATCCAACATGGTGGTTGAAGTCATCGATGTAATTTTTTCCTCGAGTTTTAAATTTTTTATATTTTTACTTAAGGGTTTGTTTTCAAGGTCATTGAAATCATGGTCACTGGCATACAACATGGTGTACGGAGTCTTCGATGTAATTTTTTCCTCGATTTTTAAACTTTTTTCCTATTTTTTTTAATTTTTTGGGATTTTTATAATTTTTTGGCTTGAAGATTATCCGTTAAATTTTGAAGGTCAAGGTCATCAACATCTAACATTGCGGAGGAGATGGTCATTGCTTGACCTGGCGAGGACCGGTCGTTTTGGGAGCTTAGTTGATTTACCTATCATCAATCCCCGGCCCTCCCGCATTTACATCTTGAAAAAAATTTTTTTATAAATTTTTAAATTTTTACAATTTTTTTAGTTGTCAAATTTTTGGAATTTGATAATTTTTCAGCATTTTTTGGATTTTTTCTGCGTTTTCAATGTCAAACTTTACCGGTGACAAAGGTCAAAGTTAACCGGGGTTAAAGGTCACTGGGGTCATAGTTAACAGGTCATCGTCATCCAACATAGCGTACAAAATGGCCGCCGGCCTACCTAATGACAGAGCCTGAGCAGCTCCGAGCTTCGATCCTAGATCCCGTTGCCTCAGACTTCCCTATTTTCTTCTACTTACTCCTTCTTTTAAAATAGCACCATATTATTTCCTAATGAGAGAAGTGCTAATAGCATAACCAATGATGGGTTTTAAGAGCGTTAGTTGCATTACTGTTGCTCGTGAAACAGAATACCACCCTTTCACTTCTAATTATAAATTGTCCTGTGTTCATGCTGATACACGGGAAGTTATGGCGGATGAAATAGTTTGTGCGAAATCAGCCGATTTCTCCCATTACGCACCGGTGCACCGATGTCACTGGCCAAGCCGTCTATTAGGATAATTATAAGATTTATTCAGTTGGCAGCAGAACATTTTAATTAATGCTATGAACCTTCTATACAAAATATTATCATGTTTAGTGGCATTTGTTCTAATTATAAATATTTACATACTTTTGTTTATAGGGAATTTAGTTATGTAGTTTAGCTGGAAGCTCTACATATCCTACTGCACACCTTGTGTCATCAACCATTACATTATTACAGGAGATTCACTACATTCTTCATCACAGAATACTGTAAAGGCCATATAATATTCGTTGTAAATGAAAAAAAAGAAAGAAATGCGGAATAAATACTTTTTTTTTTTTTTTTTTTTTCAATTTTTAGATTAATATTACAAGTATATTTGCAACATTTGCTCTAAATTATTATGTGGCTTTTACAAATATTATTTGATTTTTGGTTAATTATGTTGCAGTATCTTTCATTACCCGTGTGCTTACAAGAACGCGCATTAGTTTTGTAATTTATAATTTATCTAACGTGTCTCTAGGGCTGTGCAGCGAGTGTTTTCAATCCTTCTCGTATATTGCCGACGAGTGACTTGTTGCACAGCCAGTTGACCTGTCTGTACCAGACACTCCTCAAGACAGAATTAGGGAGCTGCCAGCATACAAAGGTAAGTTAACATTAAATGCATTTCATCGTTGACATACCGTAGTAAAATTAAACGCTTACATGGCTGCCATATTGAAAATAAGTGTCTGACCCACTTAAAAAAAAACAAAAATTTATATGGCCTTCTAAAGTATTACTTGTTTGCTTTATTTGGTGAATATCGGTTGACTGTTTTCCGATATACGATACAAATATTATTTTTTCTTACTATATGGTGGAATCAAAATGCTCTGCGTAGACACATTCGATTTTTTGGTAATAGATATTGACAGGATACAAAGTAAAGTTGAAATTTGTTACAATGTTTCGTTGATATGTAGCAATAAAATAAAATGTTTATATTGCCTCCATTTTGAAAATAAGTACCTGATGTGTTTCGGATGTCCATTATAACTACTATATGTATGTGTACTGAGCTTGGCGAAATTCGGTTCACGGTTTCAAAATATTTTAGGGACACACACACTCACGTCTACACACACCAACGCACAGACAATAAAGTGATCCCTTTAAGCCTATATTTCCTAATAATAACATATACCTGCGAATTTGTGGGTTCTAGCTCGTCTGGAATGCACAGATTCTTCACGCCTTTGCCAGAAAGAGAAGTAACATTTATGTCGGCTTCGCGATACTCTATCAAGACAAGGGACGCAGAATAATTCAAGATACAGAAGTGGAACAACTGTTAGTACCGCGAACTCCAGTTGCAAACGCCAGCGAGATTGCGTCGCTGGCCTGCAGAAACTTCCGTGCTCGGTAGCTGATCAGACAAAAAAGTCGTTCCAAATCCTCGCATGGCCAGTCGACGTACGAATACGCCTACGTCAAATGAACCTGCAACGGAATTTCATTTTGCATGTACCGTAGCGAAGGTTACCTCGCCGGAGCGGGACGTGGACTCTGCGATTTGACTTGCGCATGCGTAGTAGGTTGTCTTTGCGCTGATCAACGGCGGACTGAGAACCACGATGTCCTACACTCCGTGCACTGAACATTCCGAGTCTCTCCTGTGATTGGGCGAGAACGAGAAACTACAGGGGACCCATATTTATGTACGTCGTGGTCACCTACTATGACCACAGATCTGTATCAGATATAATATAATTTACACGGAGATAGCAGTGGTACGTATTTATAGCCACTTATAAAGTTACAATTATGTATACGGATGGGATTTTCCCCCAAATTTGATGTTTGCTGATAGCATTATTATGATACAAAACAACGTTTTCTAAATATGACACATAACCGTACATTTCAGGAGACTTTGCCTTACAAAACGAATTTAGTACATATATTTGGTGCATCAGCAAATAAAACTTGATTTAAATGCTACCACACTTGAAACAACCAGAAAAAAGTTGGAAAATAGTTGACAATTTTTATTTGGTTTTACACTTGCATAGGAAATGTCATGGGTCTCTGTCGTATAATACTGTGGCACAAAAACGTTTAATTTTTAGATACCTCGTCTTCCGTAATGGCGGATTGCTGTATTATCAGACAGTATATTTAGTGAATATTATAAACACTATAGCTTATTAAAGTTACCATACATCTACACTCACGTTGCGTATAAACTGGAAAGTAGTAGGAAAACGTGACTTGAAGGAAAATAGCCACGTGAGATATTTTGAGGGAGGAAGTACCTTAAAGGGGAGCCAGTCACGTGACATTCAAGCGGCCACAAAAGGCCACATTTCTCCAATTTTAGTGTCCACTTCTCGGACAGTGGAATGTGAACTTGCCCACAGTGTTTCAACAGTGATATCACAGGGGAATTCACTTTAATTCTTATTCTTGTCGTCAATTAACTTGACCCGTGTGAACGAGTTTCTACTAAAGTAATTAATGCCTTTACGCGCATGGAACTGAAGTATTACAATCACGAAGCCCCCCTTTTTTTTTTTTTTTTAAAGTAATGAGTCTTATAAAGTACACCTTTCTGCTCGTGTGTGTGTTTATAAGTACGTGTATCCCCCCTCTCATAAACGTTGACTCTAAATCATTTAAATATATTTTTACTAAGTTTTTTACACTTCGAAAACATATTCTATTAACACAATCTTGTTTGAATGGTAATGAAATACTTAATACAAAATTACAATTGGATCATTATTTGCGTAAAACTAACTATTTTATTCAGTGAATTTCATTAATTACTTTCACGTAAAGTCCATTGCAACTAATAGTTAAATACTACAGTTAATTTAACGTAAGTTGTTGCCAGTAACAGTACCTATTTTGAAGGAGCTGCACAAACCGCGTTACTATTTGGCGGTAGACAATTCTTCAAGTTTTTGTTTTTTATGGCATCGGCTACCAGATGGCTTGGCAAGCCACGAAGGACTCTTGAACCGGTAAATAAAGTTAAACGTAGTGACAAATATCCTTTGAAGTGGTTACTCATGTAATTAACGTCCTTCAAATGATCGCGGTAAATAAAACCATGATGTATTGGGCAGAGGTACGTATAAGGAAGTGAATAATAGCTCATCACCAAATAATAGCGCAAGTTTTATATTATTATAAATATTTTAGGCGGTTAGCGATTAACCGAGTAATTTTTAAATGAATTAATGAAAAATTTTCTTGCTCCTATTGGTATATGTTTTAACAGACATGCTTACTGAAATGCCCCGGGTAAAGTTGGCAACCATGAAGGAAAAGTAGTTTCACGTTATAACTTTGTGCCAAAAGTGATAATTTCTAATTTGTGAACACTAAATTCATTTCATTCAGTTTCAATTTGTTTGATGTTCATAAGAGTAAGAATCTTTATGTAGGTAATATTACGTTCCTAGATATTCCACATTTACACTGGTTGGGCGCACGAATAATGTGGTGGAAAGATACAGAATTGCAAGTTAATTAGATCCTAGGCAGGGCTTCCGGAAGTGCTCAAGTAGCCACGAACAGTCAATATGTAGACACCTGAAAAATTCGTGGGTTCATTTCGGGATGAAGCTATATTCAACAATCCGTACGTTGATGTTACTTTTGCGCTTTGATCCACGCGTTATTTGACACCTCGTGTTGAACAACGAGCCAATAATAATTACCAAACATAATGCATGGCCCAATCATCACCTTACGCTGTGACAACCGGCATCTAACATGTAGCTGATATCTCTATTATTGTACACAAGGCTGTGAAGTCTTGCATGCATTTAACTGAAATCGCGAATACTTCAGGTGTTTTCATATAGTCCTTTCATGGTTACTCCAAACTTTTCTGAAGCAACGCTAAAGTTCTTCTCTCTGGTTATACTTCCACCTCGTGCAAAGAAATATTGACGAACTCAAGATAATGACAACAAAGGACAACATTCCTACAACATCCGCATTCGTACGAACTCAGTTTAATACTATTTTGCATTAGTACTATTTCTTACTTGGCGTTACCAACACACTAATCTTTCTCTCTCTCTCTCTCTCTCTCTCTCTCTGCGTTTACTCATGTAAATATTATCAAATGCTACTTTATAAATAAAACATACTATGCAGAAGTTCTATTTGACCAGAAATAAGATATTTCTGTGTTAACAAGAGTAAAAAAACGCGTGTAATACATGTACTATATTTAGGATACATCCCAACATGTCACACGTGATGTGATTTTTACAAAAATTTGATTCAAAAGATGTGAAGATTTCGCGAGTATGCTATATATGCGCAAACTACTTGCAAGAGCTTTTGAAAAGGGAAGCGAAAGAGAGGCATTTGTCTCCTCTTCAATGTCACTTGGATGCACCAAACACTTAATGAGAGAACCCCACTAGTACACAATGCAGTCTAGAATAAGTTTGATATTATATATATATATATATATCTACTAGGAATGGATGTCAATAGTAATGCAAAATTATAATGTTCATACAATTAATTGATTTCTAAATGACATTTTAGGAATTGCTGCTTTTTGTAGCAACAACGGGCAACGAGATCTTTACAATCACTTACTCGCCTATTTTAACAGAAAATTGCCCATAGACACCCGTGGCTACTGGTATCTTCTGTTTCTAAGTAAGATTGTACAAAACTCTAAAAATTCTAGAGTATGTTATTCTACCCTTTTTTTTTCCAAATATCATACCGCAAAATATAACCAGATGCTTTATCACAAGGCTCCATTATGGTAAATGTTGAGGGAAAGATAAACGAGTAGGAAAAATCAGGACTTTCTGATCAAATTGGGCAAGTTGGCAACCTCCACCTCGGAAACGCGCGAAATATCTCGAAGCAGATGTGCGTCTCAAGGCGCCTTCGAGACGGAACATTCTCGAACCCTCTTCCCCCACTCCTTGCTTCTTCCTCGGCCAGACAAGTTCTCGCAGTAATTACACTCGTTTGTTAGTAATTAGCGGCCATTAGAAAGGAGGGTCGGAAGGGGGAAAAAAAAAGACGGCAGTAGGTTCGGCTGACTTCCTTGGAAGTGCGTATTAAAAGTTGACTCCCCTCGAGTCTGCGAGACGCACCCCAGATATCTGCGCTTCCTGCCAACATTCCTCATCGCTTAGCAACCCACGACGGGAGTTCGCAGTGCAGAAACGACGATTATTTTACGCTCACGTTTTCTTGAACGACCCGGCAGAACCAGTTCAAAAGTTCCGGAAAATTTCTCATATATACATAGGCCTAGTACACGGTCAATTACAAGCAGTCCTATAATAGGTAATATCACAAAACAAAAAAAGTTTTCTCTGTTCATAAGTCTATGTGTTTAAACTGCGTATATTTAACTGACTCGGGTATTTAATATCTTTAAATTGTTGGTAGCAAATTACGTGGGTTATTTGGAAAGAAAGGTCCGATTTCTTATAAAACATAAACCATCACAGATTTTTTCAAAAAACTTTTTTTGTTTAATTCCTTACATATTTCTCTATTTTTCTACATAGTTTCCGTATTTGTTTAAACATTTTTCATAACTTTCTACAAGCTTTTGTATGCCTAAGTCATAGACGTCTGCCGCGTGTGAGGACAAACAATCTGTAACTGCCCACATTCGGAAATTCCAATGCTAAAGTTGAAATTGTCAATCGCCGGTCTTCACGAATCTTTTCGTCCACGGCTTTGACCAAATCTTCTGCGATCACTGATGGTCGGCCTTATCGCAATTCATCATGGACATTTTCCCTCCCGTCTTTGAAAGCTCTCACCCACTTACGCACTTCTCTGTCACTCATCGCATTGGGGCCATACACTTGACTTATCTATCGATGAACTTCCGCTGCTGAAACATTTCTTGCTGTCAAAAACCGGATCACTGACCGTATTTTACAGTCGGTGGGCTGATCAATTCTTTTAAACATTTTGAACTGACACTGTAAACAGCATACTGCAACAATACCAATGCAAATGTCGTCGTTTGACGAGCAAGGCATGCTGGGAGTCCGTGCGCATGCGTGTTACAATGTTCGCGCGACGTTCGATTAGCTACGGCGATTCGGACCTTACTTTCCGAATAACCCTCGTACTTATACATAATATACCGAATATATTCGTTTACGTACGGCATGCCGAGAATAAGTGAACTTCTGGTTGGTATCGTGCACTGTTTGAGACCATCGACAACACAGTCATAGTTTTAAAACAGATAAGGCTATTGGACATTGTTATCTTGCCGAAATGTTATCATTGGAAACTGCCTGCCCAGAGAAATTTTTATAAACGTGTCACACCAAATTGTGTTATTTTGTATTTAGACCAAAATTTCAGACCAGACTATTACGCAAGTACCTAAACGAAAAAGAAATGTTATGGCTAAAACTCTTTCAGGGATAGTGGTCTGTTATGGAACGTTGTACGGAAATTTTATTTAATGAGGTGTTGTATACATTACGTTCATACTTGGTGACAGACATAATTTGTTGTTGAGCATGTACTCCTCTGTCACATAAACCGCTGCTGCGAGTAACGTGAAACACAAACAAATTTTCACTGGTCCCCTGATATGACACAGCGTTATTCTTATGTTGGTACAATTCAGAATAAATGTTTTGTCAATTGCAACGTTTAAAATAACACAGGGTTTATTTATATGTGACAGAGAGGCTTAAGGCTCCCGCTTACAATGCGGTTTTCACTGCGTTTGAGGTCCAAAAGCGCGGAAGCGATAAGGGCGACATTGCCACGCGCATCAAGTTCACCATCGCCGCTAAGCGCAAGGCTCTCAACTGGTACGCAGTGTTCTCGTAGGTAGGTAGGGCTCAACGTCTCTTCTACACCGATGTGATTAAAGATGGCAATGTTCTCGTCGTACTGCGTGTACCTACGAGACTTTCAGCGGCAACCCTAATAACTTATTGCTGGTAAGTCTGTAGGAAGGTTGAATGAAGGGCCCTTGGGTAGTTTTGTATGTATCTGATGCGTATATATTGAGCTTCAACGCTTTGGAAAAGTACTCTTTAGCCATTTTGGAGTATTAAAAATGCTGTTTCTAATATGCGCAACGTCTTTATCAGGGATGGCTTACAAACTAACTCATGACCTAACTTAAACTTACATCCATTCCTTACCTTAGATTCGAACCCAGAACCTCCTGCACCCCAGACCGCCGTCGCACCAACCGACTGCACCACGGGGAGTTGGATGCGTGACGTTTTGAAAGCAATCGACAGATCTTGTCTGAAGTGTGTTCATTTCGTAGATCAGCACATTGGACGCACTTTTAATAGTTTCTCAGAAAAAAAAAACCTGAATTACTAAGACTCTGTAACGCAGTTGAAGCGCCAGCTGGTGAACAATCGAAGGAAAACTGCAAATTCGCTCTTAGGCAGATTATTTTATATTTTCCAAGTGGTTTGCGATGTTCATGGCTTTGTACTTTTACGGCGCAGAATGCTAAACAATACAGAGGTGAAACAGCTGCTTATATTGGCGAGCAAAATGTTCGAACGCCGCTTGCCAATCACAGCCATGTGGCCTACCTGCCAGCCAGCAGCCAAGCCAATGGGGTACTTTTCGCAACATGCATTAGACTGGAAGACGCAAGGCCAGTTCCCAGAACTTCGCGCGGGCANAAATTATTCCCGTCGTCCCTGGCTGCATCGGCACAGGCGAAGGCTCTTCCTCGGCACGCTTCTGTCAACTCCCTGCCCCCCGCCCCTTACCAACTTAAACAACCCCTGGAATGACTCCCGGGGGTGCAGTGCTGGCAAGGCGCAAACTGCTGTACCCTCACTCCGACTCCCCTTTCCGACCATCCGCTCCCTTATTCGTAACCAGACAATTCTGGACAAAAAAATTCCCGAATATATGTCGGGTCCCGTGTCGCGTCGACGAGAGCCAATAGTGAAAACCGACGCGGCCATCTGTTTTTCTAATCCCCCCCCCTCCCACAACTGCTGTTTCACAATGCGACGCCACGGCCGAGTTTTGAATGACTGCACAAAGCAGACCGTAGAGAAATACTGTGCTCTATTAGATGGTTCTTAGTTATTCACCCTATAATACTTTTAGCCATACATTTATGTCTCTGCGAATGAAATTTTTTTGTATGGAAGTGTAGTCGTGTCAATAAATCTNAATACTTTTAGCCATACATTTATGTCTCTGCGAATGAAATTTTTTTGTATGGAAGTGTAGTCGTGTCAATAAATCTCTCCGTCTCTCTCCTATCGGGATAAATATACGGTGGTGGTTTGTGCGTAATGCTATTTGCACCTGCTATTTATGAATATATGGGATATTCTCTACGAATAATTGGAATCGCTCTTATTGGACACGCGCTTGCTTCTGTGTGCTCCGCGGAACACTATCACCATTTCTGTGAAATTTGTTGTTAAAGAGACACCATAACTGGAGGAAAAAAAAAAAAAACTAAATATCCAAAGTTTATAAATTTCATGAGTTTATTACATTTTTACACAGATTTCAGGGTATCTAAAAGTAGGTTATTAACATCCACANAATACTTTTAGCCATACATTTATGTCTCTGCGAATGAAATTTTTTTGTATGGAAGTGTAGTCGTGTCAATAAATCTGTCCGTCTCTCTCCTATCGGGATAAATATACGGTGGTGGTTTGTGCGTAATGCTATTTGCACCTGCTATTTATGAATATATGGGATATTCTCTACGAATAATTGGAATCGCTCTTATTGGACACGCGTTTCCTTCTGTGTGCTCCGCGGAACACTATCACCATTTCTGTGAAATTTGTTGTTAAAGAAACACCATAACTGGAGGAAAAAAAAAACTAAATATCCAAAATTTATAAATTTCATGAGTTTATTACATTTTTACACAGATTTCAGGGTATCTAAAAGTAGGTTATTAACATCCACAATTGTAGGAACACCCGTTATACTGGTCTCTGTATTACTGCTTAGTCCACAAAACAAAGACCACGCATACTGTAATGTAAAATGTTCGTAAGTGTTTGGCTGTCAGCCGATGCAGAATCGAGGTGGTACTGTGAAAATCAGACGTTCTTTTTAGTATTAACAGGCTTTTAAATACATGGTGTTCGTTATAGTAGCCATAAAAATTGTATTCACTTACATATTTCTTGAACTGGATTAGTGGAGTAGTGTTTTCACCATATCGCGATAAAACTTCCGATAATATCAGGAACTATAAACACGCGAGTTTTGTTCAGAAGGTAAGAAAACATTTACAATTTTTTCGCTTGAGCTGCCCTGGTGCGTGGTCGCCAAGGTGTATTCTTGGTGACATCGTGTTGCAGAATTATAAAGTTGTGGTCGGCGCTACACATGGTCAAAACTCATAACCAATGGAGTCGTTTTCGTTTGTTATTAGTTTCTGTCGTTAAACAGAAATTTCGGTCGCCTTCTGTTACTTGAGTAACGTATCGACAACAGATAACCTATACGTTTCATTGTGTAAGTTGTTATAAGGAATTGATAGTGCTGTACTTTTCTGGCAATCCTTTGGAATGCTTTATCTTTTGAAGGCACTGTAGCCCCAAGTTGGCATAGTGGCCAGCATAATTATTTCAAAACTCACTGGTTAATGATTGTTTACACTGTACCCCGAGAGGCAAGCTATTCTTCCCATCAAAGGGCGTTTGATCATGGACATCACTGCATCATTAAGAGCGTACAAAACGCAATGTAACATCTTGAAATGAGTCTTTTCCTACCATCAATATCAACCGGCAAGATGTCTCAACAGTTTGGCATAACGGTCGCAGATGCGTGAGATATCTGCCTTCTCTGCCGGGAAATTTTTTTTAGGCAGTACTTGCAAATAATGATGCGTGGCTCATGAATTCGATTGTGATTGTAATTTCATCCCTCTTCCGTAAATACCATTGTAATTGTTAACATTAAAATGTTATATGTATCTGTGTTACTTATAAATTATTATCAGGCCAGTTTCTAATGTAACTGTTTTTTAAAGAAGTTTGGGGAACCTTTATTTCTTTAATTTACAAAATATAAATAAACACACCTTTTATTATTTTGTAACGAAACAATTAATTGTGATAATAAGAAATGCTCCTATTTAATAACACACATCATATTTTTTTTTTGTTGCTGTAAGTCTATACAGCGTACATCTTTCAGCCAGTATAGAACGTGTTGTGTGCTTGGTGAGGTATTCATAAACGCGGGAAACAGAAACTTTGAAAATTAATATTGCCTACAGGAAAATACCCGAAAGCTGTGTGCATTCGTACACTGTTGTACACAGTACCGGACGTAAATATTGTTCACGTGCAAGAGTTACACTATCACGGACACGATAAACAAACCGGAAAGAGCGTAACATAAGTGGTTATTACCCTTAGTTGCCGACACGGAAACATTTCATGCACTGACTCAACCACAGAATACACTTTAAAAACATGCGTATTTTGGCCGCATCTGCAATCGAATCACAGTCTTGAGAGCTGATGAGAGCGAAACGAGGTGAGTGTGGAGCAGCACCGGAATGCAAGGGGTGAGGGGAAANTCACAGTCTTGAGAGCTGATGAGAGCGAAACGAGGTGAGTGTGGAGCAGCACCGGAATGCAAGGGGTGAGGGGAAACAGAAGATCCCGAGAAAACCCGTCGACCAGCGGCATCATTCAGCACGATTCCCACATGCGAAAATCCAGGAGTGACCCCGTCGGAAATCAAACCCGGTTCGACTACGTAAGATGCGAGTAGTCTAACCACTACACCAATGCGGCTTCAATCGATTTGCAGTTGGTTTGGCAAGCTTCGGAAGAATTTTGACCAGCAACAAAACTCACAACAAAAATTACGACCGATTCACATTCAACACAATTAAGAATTAAGTAGTTTCCCACTGTGGGGAACTACTGATAAACAAATGGCCTTGACTCTAGTTTGCAGAGATCTGCGAAGTTTAACACCGGGCTCGCAAATATTTCTTGTACTTTATCTGTCAGCAGCGATAAGAATTGTTCGGAATAGATTTAGCAGTTTCAACGTCTCAACATGTTTCACTTGGACTGTAATAATGTGACTGTATGACACTGTTACTCTCGGACTCTCGAACTGCACGCGTGCCTGATCATGCGCAGTCCGGCGCTGTGAGGGGTGACCCACCTCGACCTTCCCATCCCCCGGCAGACCCGCTCACTGCTACACCGTCCAGTCGCCCGGGAGCCGGGTGAATGATTGGCAGCCGACCTGGCGGGCGTCGCGTCCCCTCCCCACCCTCTAACCCATAGAGTCCACGACTTGGGAGAATGAATAGGAGTTTTCTGGTAATCTTTTGCCCTGGCGGCACCGTGACATTTGGCAAGGATTCGGAACCAGAGACCCTAAAGATACCCCCCCCCTCCACCGCATTTGGAGATCAGTCAATCTTTGTGGTAGTCGTCTGGCTGAAGTACAGTACTGGAGAAGTCTGGTGCATCGAAGGACATCGTGGAAGAGGACGTACAATCGTGCGGGATGACGGCGGACGAGTATTTTTGCGGTGTGGCCGCCGAGAGGGCGCGGTACCCGACGATTAGAGGACTAGTTCGCATGGGGACACTCAGATGAATCTTGAACATTCCGGGCTAGTGGAATGTGGACTGAATCGAGGTGAGACTGTATGAATGTGTCATGCGGACTTTACTGTTAATATTGAAACTGTCAAACATGGACATATAATTTGTACAATAACATAGACCAACGATAAAAAAAACCTATTTTAATGATTTTGCTATATTTTTATGTTTTTTGGTGTGCTGAGTCCGAAAATAATAATAAAAAAGTCATAACATCCACCGTTTTTTCACATTTGAATATACGAAATGTGAGAAATTCATTTTTTATATAATGTCTGTAAATTTTTATATAATTGGTTTATCTATTTTTATAAACATTTATATATATTTTTATATACTTGGTATAAATTATTAATATACTAAAACATATACTAAAACATACACTAAATCTAAATGAAATTAGGTTGGCAGTGGTGGTATGACTGTTTGTTTTCTTTCAGTCAACACAACCTCACTTTTCAGCTTTTTGCTCAAAGTATGGCTAACCGTGGTTGTAAAAAATTTCCAAACAGCTTTTGTTATATATGTGGTGAGTTTGTAATTTAAAAACGTCAAATAAACATTACAGAGTTTGTTTAAAAAGTGTACGTGTTATATTTTGGAATAAAACTCGGTGATCNTGGTGGTATGACTGTTTGTTTTCTTTCAGTCAACACAACCTCACTTTTCAGCTTTTTGCTCAAAGTATGGCTAACCATGGTTGTAAAAAATTTCCAAACAGCTTTTGTTATATATGTGGTGAGTTTGTAATTAAAAAACGTCAAATAAACATTACAGAGTTTGTTTAAAAAGTGTACGTGTTATATTTTGGAATAAAACTCGGTGATCAAGGAAAACCTTGAGCATCACACAATGTATGCTATGTTTATGTTAAAGACCTTAGAAAATTGTCAAAAAAAGAAAAGACAGCTTTCATATTTGCAGTACCCATTATATGGAGAGAACCAAAAAATCATTCAGACGATTGTTTTTTTTTGTACCATTGATGTTACTGGATATAACTCCAAAAATAAGAAATATTCCTTCAGCTATTCGGCCAGTCGGTCATGGTCCGGGACTTTCTGTCCTTGAGCCACCACAGGCTATTGATGACGTTTTACTTGTTCAGTCCAGTGAAACTGAATCTGATAAAGGTAAACCGGATGATGATGAGTTCCAATATTCTCCAGAAAATTTAAAACCTCAGTTGTTTACACAGGCTGAGTTAAATGATTTGGTAAGAGATTTGGGTTTGACTAGAGAGAAACCTGAATTGCTTGGCTTTAGGCTAAAAGAAAAACATTTTGTTACCACCTCGAGCGTCTATTTATGAATATAGAACAAGAGATCAACAGTTCCCTAAGTTTTTTAAGCAAGAACTGGATTTGGTGTACTGCCATGATATTGGTGGTCTAATAAATGAATTTGGAATTGAGTACAAGAATGAAANATGAATATAGAACAAGAGATCAACAGTTCCCTAAGTTTTTTCAGCAAGAACTGGATTTGGTGTACTGCCATGATATTAGTGGTCTAATAAATGAATTTGGAATTGAGTACAAGAATGAAAAATGGTTTTTTTTTATACTCATCAAAAACTAACTTAAAAGCTGTTCCTTTACACAATGGTAATACTCATGCTTCACTACCTGTGGCTCATTCAGTCCATATGAAGGAAACTTACGAAAATCTAGACATTATTTTAAAGGAAATTAACTATCCTGCTCACGATTGGATGATGTGTGGAGATTTGAAAGTTGTTTACATGCTCCTAGGCCAAAAAAAGGGATTTACTAAATTTCCATGTTTTATATGTGAGTGGGACAGCAGAGCAAGGGATTGACACTGGTCCTCAAAACATTGGCCTGCAAGAAAAACCTTAACACCTTGGATAGAAGAATATTTTGCATAATTCTTTAATAGATCCAAAAAGAAGCCTTCTGCCACCTCTTCACATTAAATTAGGTTTAATGAAACAGTTTGTAAAAGCCTTGCCTAAAGATGGTGAATGTTTTAAGTATTTATGTGAAAAGTTTCCTCATTTTTCAGGAGCCAAACTGAAAGGAGGGGTTTTCGTTGGGCCTGAAATTCGTAAAATAATGTCCAATTTCAACTTTGAAACAAAAATTACCACAAAGGAAAAAGAGTATTGGATATCATTTGAGCAAGCTGTGACTAAGTTTTTAGGCAATGTTAAAGACCTAAACTATGAGCTACTATGATATACAAGTTCAAAAATCTGGGATGCCTGATGAGCCTTAAAGTCCACTTCTTACACAACCATCTTGACTTTTACCCTGACAACTTGGGTGATGTGAGTGAAGAGCAGGGGGAGCGGTTTCACCAGGACATCAAAGTGATGGAGAAACGTTACCAGGAGCGGTGAAATGTCAGCATGATGGGTGATTACTGCAGGTCACTTCACCGAGAACAACAAAATGCATCACATAGGAGAAAAAGCTACATAAAAAGCTTCAAAGAGAAAAGAGAAATGAAATACCAAAAAATAAACACTTAAAATGTATGTAATGAATTTTTAAAAAATACAATCGCATACATCGCCTTTTTAAATACAAATGCATATTGTGAGAAGAACTGTGGGTGATACAAAAAAATCTTATGCTAGATTCAGTTTCAGCACCCAAAAATTCATAAGATTCAGCTTCATTAATTAAAAAAGTTTTCACAAAATATGTTTTTGTTGGCTTGTGTAATTAAAACTATTTTGATACACTGTTTATTGGGACTGGTTTTATGAATGTTGCATTAATTTCTATGAGGTGATTGTAAATTGTGTTGATTAAATTTATTAATTTGTAAGTGGCAAGTGATAAGTCATTGAATGCAATACATTTAGTCGAAAGTATTTTCTACGTAGTGCTCGTAAATAAATAAGAAAATTTTATGAACTATTTTATTTAATTAAGATTTTCGTTCCTTAAAGAACCTTGATAACTTCTCAGACCTTGAGAAATTGTAACTTTAATTATTTCTGTTAGACACTTATCTTTCCACGCGCAAAAAAAGTGTTTTCACTTGTGGAGTATCAAAGTGTAGGGAGTAGAGTCCAGTAGAGGAAATGGAGTTCCACTTAGAGAAACAGCCAGATCTGTAATTTTATGGAAAAGTGCTGGTAAAATATTCTCCGTAACTCCTCGTAAAATTACGGACACTTCGTTTTTCAGTAATAGGCTGTCCGCAAATTTCGCAGAACTTCGCATGAATTCATGTAACCTCGCCGTAATTTTCTAGTTAGAGTCTCTGCACCGCCTTCTTAGGAAAATAAATTACGAAAATTACAATAAATTTTTTGTTAATCATGTATTTTACTTTGTACAAGGAAGAATTAAAAAAATTAAAAAAATATTTATTTTGGATGAATTTTTGCACCCAAATCAAAAGTTTTGAATTTTTCGTCTGACTCTCACAACTAACAAGTTTTTAGTGATGTTTAAATGTATTAAGTGCTCTTTACTGTTAAAGATGGCCGATGCTACTTTTTTATGTTATGAAGAATGGTTCTTAGTGGCGTGGATAACCTTACTGCCACAGAAACTTTAATTTTCTGGTTACAGTGGCGGAGAAAGCTTCGTATAGACTCGGCATTGTTCGTTCCCGAAAATCGAATGTGTAGGAAATACGATGACGTTCCGTATTTTGTATTTATGGAGGTCAACTACTTTTTTTAGTCATTGCAGATCGCATTTCCGTAAACAATACCTGGTTTTGTGGCTCTTTTTTTCAAACGATGCATTTTCAAAGTACATTAGTTCAGACATTTGCAGGTAAAACATAGTTATTTGACAGTATTAAAATTAATAAACCCATATCTACACAATGCGTAATTAAATCTACCCAGCGCTCAGATATTTTTGCGATGAATACGTTTCTCTCTAGACCTGAAAAAAAAATCTAACCATCGAACAAAGGACAGCTGTTCTCATACAAAACTCGAACACGCAATTTTGCCTGCTCTGACGATCTGCTGCTCTCTGAAAATCAGGTAACTTTTTCGAATGTAGCGTTGGAATTTATATTAGTAAAATATTGAAATTTAATTAGCTTGCGAAAATAAATATGAAATTTAAAGTAAAAGTACGTTTCCCTGCCTTGGTTTCAAATATTAGACACTAATCACGTAAATTATTTTGCGCATATAAAAACTGGTTGCTAACATTTATACTTCAACTCGGACTCCAAGAAATAGCTTCGTATTTGTGGGTTAACAGCACTGTAATCTGGGACCCAGTGAATTATTGTACCTTCAGTGTGTGAAATCATATGGAAAATCTCTAAATATGTCTTTAAAAGACTTTTGGTAGTGAAATCCGTAGAGCATTTATGGCAAATGAGGTAAGATGTGATTGAAACTATTAGGCACATATGAATAATCCTGCTCTGAAAATTCCAGAGCCACTCGAATATAGCAAAAATATGTTTGAGTCAAATTGTTTTAAAAATATGAATGATGAATTTTTAACTCGGTGCAGACCAATCATAATCGTCCCCTTTTAGCGTTTCAGAATTATCATTGGTTCAGAGAAATAGGGAAGTGAGGAGGTGACGTTCAAAAAGAATTTAGTCAGAAAAAAATTACAAAGTGAGCTGAGTGAATTTTTGTGTTTATATTAGTGAACTCTACAACACTGATAAATGAGAGAATGTTGAAAAATATTTAATCACATATAAATTTTTATGAATACAGAAGCATGCCAGACAAAGTTTAATCAATAGAATATGGTCAACCAAAAAAGGAACTTCTCCCAAACAGCCAATTAGAGAACTGTTACCACGGCAATGATGCTTCACAATGTTTTGTGGAAGCTAATAATATATTATTGTCTAAGTGAATGTTAATTATTGAAAATGTTTATATGACTGTTGAAAATGAGTAAAATTAACGAAAGATTAGAAAGTGCAGGTGAAGGAAATGAAGGAGCTAGGAAGAGAAATTTAAACTCCAGAAGAAGAGACGCAACGGAAGTACGCAGATACAGCCAGCCTAGAGGTTATAGCACGTTGTTACGAACTTGCTTTTAAGCCATTCGTACGTGAAAGTTGCTGGGGTCGTAGTTCAATAATGAATCATGATTCGGTAGAGCACAACAGTATAAGATGAGGTTTATTAACATTAGGATTATACAATTACTATTTATGTTACTATTGATAGGGGGAGCTTTAAATTGAATACCAAGATGACTATTTATTATATTTACCTCACACCATTTTATTATAATCTTACTGGAAAGTCATCACCTTGTTAATGTTGCCGGAGGCTGATTCTACGAGACGGTTAACGACGGCCGGACACACCCATCTTCCGTGGTCTTCTCCCTGCTCGGGGTCGACGACAAAAGACGCTGTTCCGGGTGTTACGCCGGCCTATATCGGGTGCGTTGTTTTTGCGGCCCCGTTTACTGGCCAGTGGAGGGACTTTCTGCAACTGTCTTCTTTCTGCTCGGTGGGGTTGCAATCACACTCGTTTCCTGGTTTAATGTTTGAAGGTGTGAACAGGCAGGCCGTTCAGCTAAGGCCTGAACACATCGTATCATCGTACACTGCATGTCACCACGACACAAGTAGGTTCAAGTGTAAGAAATTTACGCCTCGTGACTGCTCGTACGTAAGAAAGGATATGTTAGATGTTACAAACAAAGTTGCCCAAGACAGTTTCATATCGTATTGCATAACCTTGACTCGAATAAAACGACGTAGGCCTTTGCTTAGGAGTAACTCAAAACGACCAAACACCTCTTTGGTCTTGCATCACTTGATACGTAAAAACGGAGAGCCATTGCCTGTATGCAAAAAAAACTTTTTATTAAAGTCATGTTAGTAAAACCTATCTGTTTGAGATATGTTTGTCATGCCAAAACCAAGGGTGTACACATAGTAGAGAAAATAAGTGGTGACTGCAAGTCGCACAAATCTGCAACAAAAAGACAGTTGGTTACGGAATTTATAAAGCATTAAAGGGAAAAAAAGAGCCACTAATACAAGAAATAAGTCTAAACGAATTTATTTTCACGTTTCTTTAAATATAAGCAAGTTGTGCGAATGCACAATGACCTACAGCCAGATTACGGTATCAAAGTGAGTAAAATTATGTTCAGAAGGATATTTTCAATCTTTAACATAGCTTTCCGTTCCCCAGCATTTGTAGCTATTTTCAGAAATTGAAGCACCTAGTCAAAACTACACAAGACCCAAGGAAGAATAGTGAATATACGATAGAGAAACGAGCTCAAAATTTTCGTGCTGCTGCATTTTTTAAGTTTATGCAACAAAGGACAAATGATCGTGTTACTCTGTGTTTCTATCTCCAACAAATTCAGGTCCTAAATATATCACCAATCCAAGAGGCGTATTATTCCCGCCAACTTGGTTTTTACTGCTTACGTATTAATGGATAGAAAGTTTAATAAAATCTATATATCTAATCATATTTGGGTATTTTCTTTACGTAATCGTTTTTGGCCCACATTGAAAATCCCTACTAACGCGACTAAACTCTAGTTGTGTGATTGATTACTTTGTTTTACATACACTTATAAGTTTATTTTTCCGTGCCTATTTTCTTAAACTCCGTTTCTATAATTAAAAAAAAAAAAATTCTGTTGCCATCCGTTGGCCAGCACTCACATATTATTTAAAAAAATCGATATAACGACTTATTATTCACAGCCGGAAATTTAGCTGGTTCATTTAGTAGCTAGCTACACTCACCGCTCCTATGTGTAGGCCTACTCGAGCCTCAGTTAGTTGTTCATTGGGTGTTGCTCCAGTTTAACCTTAAAACCAGGTGTAGCCTGTTCACGTTAAACTGATTGCTTTTGAAAGCCCTGCCTTAGATATACTTGCATACGTATTGCGTATTCTTCAGCCATACGTAAACTTAACACTGACGTGGCCCTGATTACTTTATTCGTGCGTTGGTAGAAAGAAAGTGTTAAAATCATTAGAAAACTGATCTTTAAAATAAATATGCTAATTTTTACACTTGTGTACATTAAAAAAAACAGAAAGTAAAATGAACAAATTTCAGTATCCACGAATGTTACCCTGGTACTTTTAATTAGACTTTAAGTCATGAAACTACTTTGCTCTGTCGTTGCCATCTTTACCGGGCGCATGCCAGTCATTGTGCTCGTTAAAATGCACGCAGGTAGAGGCAGTGATATTTTTGAAAGGTTGATTTATAAAGTGCTCAGTTTACCGTGAACAGACTTTAACACAGCATTCTGTCCTTGTTTCTTTGCAGGTTTGTTATTGGTTGAAAAGGGTACTCGGCAAGCTTATCAAATGTGATCCAATTGGGACACAAACTCAAATTTACATACACATGGTTGAATTAAACATTTTCCTCAAATGAATTCTCGAAAAATTCCTGGTCCGTAATTATGATTATTGTACGATACGATTCTCGCACACGCTATTAAATTATTTAAATTATATCCATGCGGGCGCCACGGTGGCTGAGAGGCTAGACTTCTCGCCTCCCACCAAGGCGAACCGGGCTCAATCCCCTGCCGGGTCACTCCGGATTTTCGCAAGTGGGAATCATACCGCACTATGCCACTGGTCGACGGGTTTTCTCGGGGATATCCCGTTTCCCCCGCACCTTCATTCCAATGCTGCTCCATTCTCACCTCATTTCGACTTCATAGGCTCTCAAGACTTCGTTGCTAAGAGCCGCCCAAATCTCTCAACTCTGCTCAACACATCTATGAGTTTTACAATTAAAAAATATATATATGTTTATTTTTTTAAAATAAATATCATTTGGAAAGCTTTCTAAAGTCTAAATATAGATGTAATTATGGAGATGTAATGTTTATTCTGAGGTTGTTTACAAAGGTTTTCCATTCGAGCCGCATAGGACCAACAAGCCGTAAACGCGCACTGCAACGCAGCAGCCGAACAGCACACAATGCCCGGAACCCGGAATCCAAAATGAGGGCGTGGCTCACCGGAGGCGCGCTCCATTGTGTCGCCCGGAGCTGGAACCGATAATCCGACGCACAATAACAGCCAGCCCTTGCTTGCAGGTGGAGCGCCAACACCCCGTTACAATTGCCACCCCCCTTCGCCCCCCGCACAATTACGACCACTTCGTTAATGCGATGCTAATCTTAATGCCCAGTATCCAGCAGACGACCCGAGGCTATCCATGCGATTGTTTGCCGGGTGAATAAGACTTCTTCTGGTTGTATATCTGCGGGTTGCAATAAGAGCCCAGCTGTGTGCGTTAGCATCCCGCAAGTAAATAAAACTAGAGAAAGGTCGTAGCTGTACTGTTTGCTTCTTCCATAGAGTGCATTACTACTGGAGAATCCAGTTTCTGGTCCTGGCGAGCATGATTATGGTAGCTTAAGTGGCAGCTCCAGATCTATTGCAAATAGCAGTATGCATCCAGCTATAGAATAAAAATACGCTTGAAAAGTCAGCTTCTGGCTATCTAACCTACTATCTCTAATTGTGAATGATGCTTCAATGTATTCATATGCTTGAAGGTTAGTAAAATATAATCTGTATAAATTAAATTCCAAATTTAATGCACTTAAATCTGTCAAATCATTAAAATTAATCAAGATCAATCAAAATATTTGATTTACATGGTCCTTTCGCACTAACATAAAATAAAAATTTAAGGATAGAAACCAACCTGGCTCACGCCGGTTTGAACTCACATCATGTAAGAATTTAAAGGTCGAACAGACCTAATAATTAAACGGCTCCAAAATAGTGATACCAGTAATAGCGATGTCTTGAATATACCGTCGCTGAGTAGCTCAAAACGTGCTTGCTTCTCGTAGATAAATATTTCGAAAATGATAAGTGTTTCAGTCGAACAATGAGGATTTCGAACACGCCGAATCTTAGGGCGGGAACTACAAAGTACCTATCTTACATTTACAACGCAAATTAGATTAAAATAGCCTACTGTCAAACTTTTGTGCATAAAAGGCATACAAATTTCACGGTGAAGTAAGAAGTTTTAAAATAAATATTTGATAAACATTTCTGCGCATGTCTACTTTTGTTTCAACGATCATTCATACTACCATGCTCTGAGAAAATTTGGAATAGAAATTTCGTTGTTTAACGCTGCATAAAAATTTTCAAGTTTAAACTAGTATGGATCTTACTTATTTAACATGGTTTCTGTCTAAATTATATATGTTTCAGTAAAAAGTTGATCATGTATTATATGTTTACGTTAACTAATATTTTTTCTGTTACAATTCTTCAGCGCTTGAATTGTGTACCCGGGTGGATGGCACTACCACATTTAAAGCTTTGGTGGGCACGGGATAAGCATAACACTAGATCCTTAGCAATCAATCCCTTCTAGAATGCTCCTGCAACCCTTTCCGTCTCAGTGATCAGACTTACAAAGCAAGTTAGTTAATGGTACAAATTATTCACAGAGGGAACAACGGACAGTGAAAAATAACCCTTTGAATGTTGTAGATACTGTCTGTTGTTGAGACTATGTATCAGGTCCACTAACAGATTATTCCAATAGCTCGTTCATTGTCTATAAAATTTTCAGGCGTGAGAGAGCACTACACTTATGTGAGTTAGGTTCCATAAGATTAAGAAATATCTTCCTCGCAGAGCGTAAAACGATTTATTTGTGATTGCAAGCCACGGGAAAGATACGACATCCGACCACCCTATCAAACATATTCGTCAGCCGCCACTGGATGGAACTATTCCTTGAGCACTGTCACCGTGACTGCGTCCCTTATTTAAACTGTCCTTGAGGTATTCGTGTCTGGGGAGAAGGGGGGNTGGGGAGAAGGGGGGGGGGTGGCTTCCCCTCCATGGGCGACACAAAGGATTTACTTACGGAAATTATCCCGAGCAACTGGTAATTACAGCAAACGGGAGAGAATTTTCCTTTTTTAAAGATCGTGGTGAAGATGTGCTGCGGTCTCACCTCAGGGCGACATTAACCCACAGAAAATTACCACTTATTTCCTCACTCCCCCTCTCCAAGTTGGGCAATTTCAGAAAATAGCTTCAGCTCTGTGAAAATGATAGTCCTTAAAACATAAATTAAATCCAGATAATTAACTCGAATTACGGACCAGCTAATTTTGCACGTTTCGTAGCAGTTACGTGTTATGATGCTTCTTAAATTGCCCCCAAGCCAACCAATTTCTTTTGTTTTATCTGCTACACTGTTCAACAAAATTAACGTGTTAAATCAAGATCCCTGGTTTTCGGAGCTCCAAANTGGGGAGAAGGGGGGGGGGTGGCTTCCCCTCCATGGGCGACACAAAGGATTTACTTACGGAAATTATCCCGAGCAACTGGTAATTACAGCAAACGGGAGATAATTTTCCTTTTTTAAAGATCGTGGTGAAGATGTGCTGCGGTCTCACCTCAGGGCGACATTAACCCACAGAAAATTACCACTTATTTCCTCACTCCCCCTCTCCAAGTTGGGCAATTTCAGAAAATAGCTTCTGCTCTGTGAAAATGATAGTCCTTAAAACATAAATTAAATCCAGATAATTAACTCGAATTACGGACCAGCTAATTTNTGCTCTGTGAAAATGATAGTCCTTAAAACATAAATTAAATCCAGATAATTAACTCGAATTACGGACCAGCTAATTTTGCACGTTTCGTAGCAGTTACGTGTTATGATGCTTCTTAAATTGCCCCCAAGCCAACCAATTTCTTTTGTTTTATCTGCTACACTGTTCAACAAAATTAACGTGTTAAATCAAGATCCCTGGTTTTCGGAGCTCCAAATAAAATGATATGACTCTTACTTCCATATTTCTTGGCCAAGTACGTTTCTGATTTTTTTATAACGCAGTAGTGAAGTTTCCACTATGTACAAACATTATTTTGCAATAATTTCGCTATTTCTTGCTATTGAATAGTATGGTGGTTCTTATGGCAATGCGATGCTATTATTCGTCAGTACCCCGATCAAACGTTCTTTCCTACGTATTACCCATCGTATGTCCATGTGCGTAATGTACACTGAGAGTACTGCCAACATAACATTACATAGCAGTGCACGTTATGAAAACTGCTGGTGGCGTTTATATTACGTCTTTATCTTCTTAAAGTTATACGGAAATCTTAACACTACCGCAAAATCCATATGACATGTGGCATCAATAACGCTTAAAAGTTTTATAGAAGTTAAAACTAAAAGCTGACTTTATGCACATTAGAGTAAATATTCGAGTAGTACGAAAGTATTAATGCTTCTGACAAATTTACCATATCACTTTGATTATCACTTAGACAATAATAACCACATGGTGCACGGCATTTTTATGCTNTTCTGACAAATTTACCATATCACTTTGATTATCACTTAGACAATAATAACCACATGGTGCACGGCATTTTTATGCTTGCTTGTGGAGGATGAATACAAAATCACGGAAAGATGGTATTAAGCAACCATTTCAAAATTACATATTTAAGCGCGAACCAAACGTAGCTACTAGAATGTCGACTGTCCGGAATTGTGTCACATCTATTCCTTTCCACGTCTAGGATTTCCACATTTGTTATCATATAAACTTATTTCCCTTGTTTGTACAGTAGTACTGAGGGCAGCCATGCATTTTGATTAGTCAATATATTGGNTTCTGACAAATTTACCATATCACTTTGATTATCACTTAGACAATAATAACCACATGGTGCACGGCATTTTTATGCTCGCTTGTGGAGGATGAATACAAAATCACGGAAAGATGGTATTAAGCAACCATTTCAAAATTACATATTTAAGCGCGAACCAAACGTAGCTACTAGAATGTCGACTGTCTGGAATTGTGTCACATCTATTCCTTTCCACGTCTAGGATTTCCACATTTGTTCNGTGTCACATCTATTCCTTTCCACGTCTAGGATTTCCACATTTGTTCTCATATAAACTTATTTCCCTTGTTTGTACAGTAGTACTGAGGGCAGCCATGCATTTTGATTAGTCAATATATTGGACAATTATGTGAGAGAAAACTTCATTTCAATTTTTATATTTGCATTACGTTGGTTTTAAAGGGTGTTGGGAAAGTGCCCTAAATAGACTTACAGTAATGAAGTTAAAAATACAAAACAATACTGTGAATAGTTGACAGGCATTTAGTACTAAATAGATTACTTATTTAAATACGCTTAAAGACGTTCAGAGCAAAACCTATTTCAAAGAAATGCAATAAGAATTTTCTGCTTGTAAACATTTGGTTTTTGATCCCACTTGGAAGGGAAGGTAGAGCGGGGAGGGGGGGAGGAAGAGAGAGAGGGAGGGAGACAGAGAGAGAGAGAGAGAGAGAGAGAGAGAGACACTTGTGCTTTTGATAACCCTACGTTTGACGTTTGTTTATTCACACATTGTAATTATCTGCTTGATTATCATCTCTACATTGAGAACATTATCTTCTGTTGTTGGAAGTTTTACAATATAAATACTCGGTTAAACAATTTTGTCGGCATTAAACACAAAAGAAAATAAGTTTTTCTATAACATCTGTATATATTTGCTGGTAGCATTTGTTGTATCATATGTGTTTGGAAAATGATTTTGCAACGTATTTTTACGGTTTTCGTATATTTACACTGTAGTCATATACTTTATGGTCTTCTTACTTAAGAGTCGGCAGTTTCATACCAATCGCAAGAAGTATGTCGCATCATTTATTATATATGAAACGACAAAATCTAGTGTACGCCTTTCCACAAGTACCTTCTAAAGATTGCTTATTATTCAAGAATGCATTATAGTTTCTAATAATACTGTTTCATTATGTGACACACCGCTTTTCATTTCAGAGCGTATTCTTGGGAAGAGGTGCCGAGTAATTACAGCCGAGTTCACTGCAAGACTATTGTAACCTGTAGTTTCAAACGTAAAACCAATAAAAGTAAATTGGCATCATTTATTAAGTTCAGTCGCCTTTTGTCTCTGTTTACTTCTTTTTATTTTTTTTGCATACGGACCATATTTTCCACTGCAAGACGAAAACAAGGAATATCTAACAATACGTTAACTTCAGCTGCAACAAACATGCGGTAAACTTACGGTACAATATGGAAGCACCTGGAATGTGTATTTCCTACATGAACTTGACTCGTGAGGAGAGAAGGAGACGATATGAGAAAGCTCGAACACAGTACACTTGCCAACTACTGCCGCGCCAAAAAGACCAACCCTTTTGTGAGCCTTCCGCCCGACTTTAGAACTCGTGAGCGAAGTTCGCAAAACGTGGTTTTCAGATTTAAGTCCGAACGATTGAAGGTGGTTTGGCCTTTCGACGATTGGCGTTGAAATCTCGATTTTTTTGAAGAAGAAAGTTTTTGGAGGCAGTTTCNCAGTTGAGGTAAGTTTGAGTCACGAGCTTCAGTTTCACACACGCATGCGCGACCGACGAGAGGGCCTTTTCAGCTTACTTTCCGGAGCAAAGAAAGACTTACGAGATAATTTTCCTGCGTTTTCCTGCGTTTGTGAGCCCAACCCGTGACAATTTTTGAACGCGGAAACAGAATTACACCAATCTCGGTACACATACAGTACTTAGTAATCAGACATTTACTTTCATAATTTTCTACTACTCCGGTCACTTACGTTCAAAACAGCTACAAAAAGGTTTTTTTGCATGATGTTTTACATATTGGGAACCATTCAACAGCTTTAAACAAAATTTTGTATGATGACAGTACGAAATGTAAGTATTGAATTTTGAGATGGATATTGTTGAAGGTAAACCATTTTGGAAGATAGCACCACATGAAAAAATAAAGCTTTAACCTAATACCTCGAAAACTGCGAGACAAATTCTCGCCAAATTTAGCTGGTAAGTATTCCTATAGCAGGCAATGTAAATTTATGCGAATTTAGGATTGGACTAATTTTTAAAATTGTGGATATACAACATTTTTACTATATTTAATATCGTAGGTTTTTAGTATAACTACCAAACTGTGAGACAGATATGGACCAAATTGTGTATGCGCAAAGTACCTATTTCAAGCATCATATATATCAACATGTAGCCACTTTTATCAGTTATTTTGTAAGATTGCACCACGTGAAAATGTTAAGTTTATATGTCATATCTCGGGAAATAAGTAACCGATTCCTACCAAACTTATTATTACTGCGGCAGATGGCATAAATTATAATGCTTTAAGTAGGTCAGGTATCCGTTTTCGCATAATATTACAACTATCAAATGTACCTACACAGAAACTCTTTTGTCTGCCATTTTTGTAAGATATCAAAACACTAATAGGCATACTTAAAATTTTTATGTCATATCGCGGGAAACTATTTATCTGTTCGTTCAAAATATATGAATCAATTAGTAATGCGGTCTTTTATGTAAAATAGTATGTTTTAAGTAGGTCGGGCAATTATTTTAAAAATTACGGCCATATAATTATCGTAACTTAATATGCTATATCGTCAAAACTATGCAATTAATTCCAACATAACATTCAATTCTGGCAGCGTATATTACATCCATAAAACGTGTCTAAACGATAACTCTTTTGGCCACCGTTTTATAAAATAGCATCACATGAAAAATTTAAATTTTTATGTTATATCTACGGAAAAAATCAAAAGATTTCCCACCAAATTTGGCAAACAAGTTGCACTACAGTATGCCGTGTAAAGTGAAATGATGTTTTAAATGCGTTAGACTTTCTTCCTAAATTGTATTTATATTAATATTTTAGCTCAGTATTTTATATCTAAGGAACAAATTTAATTTTAACTTAGTATGCTGGGAGTATCTATTACCACCATAAAAAATGTCTGTAAAAAGGATGATTTCTTCACCTTTTCGTAAGATAGCCCAACATGAAAAAATTAAATTTTATTGTCATATTTTGGGAAACAATCAACTGATTTCCTCTAAATTTGGCAAAGAAGTTGTACTGTGGTAGACCATATTAATTTGTATGTTTCAAATGTGCCAGAGCTCTTTTTTAAGAACGACGGCTATAATAACACCTTGACATAGTGTGCTGTATCTACGAAACTATGTAACCGATTTTAACTTAACTTTGTATACTGTATCTATGATGATCATCGAATGTGCTAATACATAACCTTTTGTTCTCCATTTATGAGATCGTCACATGGAAACGATGGATATTTTATGTCATATCTTGAGGACCAGTCAATCTATCCCCACCAAATTTTACAAGGAAGTAGAGGTAGAGTAGAATATGTATACTAACATGTTTTAGGTGATTTAGGCATTTTTTTTAAATGCCGTTAGTATAAATAATTTTGGTTAATATGTTATTATTATTTAACAAGAAAACAACATTCAACCAAATTTTGAACATTTACAATATCCATTGGCAGGAACAATAATACACACATATATACTCTTTTGCCAGCTTTTTTGCAAAATAGTGCCAGGTGAGAAAATTGAACATTTGTCCCTATTTATGGGACAATTATACTAATTTCCACCAAGTTTTGCAGAATTTTGTTATTACAGAAAGCCATGTAAACTGACAGGATTTTAGTGGGGTAAGACATTGATTTTCAAAATGACTTGCATGATAAGTTTCTCATATATTAAACAATTCACCCAAATTTAACAAACCTTTTTATGCTGACAATATATATCGAGAGCATCGTATACAGAATCTTTTATGGCCAATTTTGTAAGATAGCACCAATAAGAAAATGCGTTTTTTTTTATCATATCTCAAGGACCAATTTATCGGTTTACACCAAATTCTTCACACATGTAACGGTACGGTAGGCCATGTAAACTTGCGTGTTTTAAGTAGCTCAGGCACGTTTTTCCAAAATGACGTCCCTGTAAATATTTTACGTTAGTAAACCCTATCATTCAAACACATTACACTGATTATATCCGAAGTTGATGCTCCAAATCCTACCTCCGTATTGCAGCCGATTGCACACTAGCTTATGGTACGAAGTATTCTGAGTTAGATTCCCTGTTAAGAGACGTATGTATTAGTAATTGTCTCACAACTGTTGCATATAATTCTGGATTAATCTCTAATGATAGGCCTATAGCTGCCAACGAGACTTCAAGGTCTATCTACCTACTAGGCTTTTCATAACTTAATTAAACATTAATTGTACCCTTGTAGAGGAAAGCAGGCTCATTAACTATACCAGTAACGTTTTGTTATTTTTGATTACCTTAGTTTGTAAGTCACCTATCTATTATTTGAAAAGGATAAAAATGGGTGTGATAACTATTTACAATTAAATATAAAAATATATATCATTACTTTTATACTTACATACGCCATAATATAAAGCAATAAATAACTTGTAATAAAACTGACATAAAACCAGAATAAACATACGAAACAGACAAAAGTCGTAAAATACTTCATTTATAGATTTCCGGATAACAGCAAGTCGACAAATATTTTTAATAGAACTACGCAAAAATATAATTGTGCCCAGTGGAGGGCATAAATGCAGTACAGTCTACAGACGGAAAAATCAGTATTACTTTAAATGAAACAGCCAACAAAATAATGCGATATTGAACAAAAAACATTGTACCAACAAGTTGGACACTTCGAGGTAGGTACAAATTTATAGAGATTCGAGGTAAGCTGCAAGCGAGGCGCCTGTTTCCACCACTGCAAGGACACCAGTTCTGTTGGCTTCTGTATTGCGACTCACCGCCGTCCTACATCACACTGCGCAAAACACTGTACTAGAGGCTGTTTGTAGTAAACTGAGAACCTTTCTAAACCCTGCTTAAGATCTGCTTGTGTGCACATCGTGTATTCCTCCTCCATATGCAAAATTAACATTGACGCGATCCTCATCACTTTGTTCATGTCTCGGTGAAATTATTAGAAAAATGAATGGTTTTTTTAATGGTCTTATTCTTACTCTCATTAGAGTTAAACCATTACGGAGCGAAAAATAAATAATACATTAATTACTTATGTTTATCTAACAATTTAAATTCAACGTTAGGACACGGAACTACATTCCCTCCTTCGTTACCTACTTAACTGGGCTCTTGTCAGTCAGGGTGTCCGTTAAAATATACACAGATAGGGCAGCGATATTTTTCAAATGTTGATTTAAAACGTGCTCAAATAATTGTGAACACTCTATATATTGATACCTGCCAAATGCTGAAGTTTGGAAGTAGGTATTGATTCTGCTCTGCGGCGTGAGGCGCCAGCACTTGATGCTAGCCCTCAGTGATAGGGCGTATAAATACGTCGACACTGTTGTCTCTAGATCCAATTTACTAATAAATTACACTTTATATGTGTGTTCACATAATCGAGTTTAATTGTTGCTTGAACAGGTTAACTGGTACATGAACTCACGAGACAAACTCCCTCCCTTTTCTGTACGTAGATTACGTGATACTTGGCGCGGCGATTTTGCGTCGTGGGGGGGGGGGGGGAGATTCTTCACACTTGGTGTAGAACTACTTATCTGACACTGCAGCGCTGTATTCCCTCGGCTGGCGGCTTGGAACTGCTCTCGAACTTGGTGGGCGTCTCGGCGCCTGGCTTCGAAGTTCCTTCTTCCCGGGTCCACGCAGTACTCTGCGCCTGACGACGGCCGGCTACCGTCGACGTCTGCTCGCGGATTCGCTCCGTCCTCTTCCGTTTCCGTCAGCCGACTGCNTGACTGACTGACTGACTCGTTCATCGCACTGGCTTCGTCCAGCTCCGACCCGGACGCCTCGCTTCAGGTCCCCCGACTGACTGCCTCGACGTCTCTCAACTGACTGGCCCGTTGCTACCCCCTTCACGTAGTTTTGTAGCGTCCATCACCATATTCAACTTCTCCCATCTCTGCACGTGGTCCGGGGTGCTTGTCGTCCCCCGGGTCATAAAACATGTGGCCGCTGCTCGTGTGGTCCGCAGCCGGCCTGGCGTCGTCTCTTGGTTCTGGCCTGGAAGTTTATTGTCCCGTTCTGCGTGCACCCCAGCTAAAAGCTCTCATGGTTTATTGCGGTACAAGCCCGGGACAGACACAGCTGGTGGTGGGATCTCAGTGTCCCTTGGGCAGCTGCAAAATGCAGCTGTGTCCGCGCACTGGTGCCTTCCGTTGTCTCCGGATGTTGTCTGCACGTGCATGAACAGTTGCACGTGCAGAAACCTTTGGTAGCGTACCTTTGCAGCTGCGAGGCTCCTGGCGTCACTCTTCCGGCACGTCCACAAAACCCTTAATCCTTATTGCGGTCGTACGCCTGCGAGCTTCGCCAGAGCGTGTGTTCTGACGAATAAAATATAGGGACGCAGAATGCGTCAAACTCCCCACCGCTCTCTTCGTCGGTGCACGCTCTTGCATTTCTTCCTCTTATGGTTGTCCTCTGGGCTCATCGCGGTTCTGTGTGCGCGCACGGTGCTGTGCTTGTGCTGCTGGGAGGCAGCGAAAGCAGCTGGGGCGGCCTTCTGCTTCCGACTGCGTTAGGGTTGGAGAGGGGCGGTCCCCCCTCCATACTCTGTCGCGTGGGCCTGGCAGTGCGTCTGAGGGAAAGTCAGGGCTTCTGCGTCACAAACCAGTTTGTGACCCTCTTACAATTTTAGAANTGAACAGTTTCTCATTGAACAGTTGCCAACAGGTTATGCGAGCAAGCTCCCCTTACTACTTAGGAACAACAATCCTTTTATCTCATTAGCCTCTCTGCTGCTCCGCCCCAGCGGTCACATTGACCCTGGCGGTAAAATAAACACACTTTATTCATGGGGCTGGTCGGCCCTTCAACACGAAAAAAACACATCGTTTTCTCCTCCGACCTTGTGACTCGTGATTCGTACCCGAAAGAAACAACTTACAATGGCTGAGGCTCTAAATCTTGAATTATAATACATAGTTACGCCTTTTTACCTACGTAACTTGCCAACGGTAAACAACAAGCGAACATTGGTAAACCCTAAATAACCTGTGCTACATAATGAGACTGATGGAGTGAAACATCGGTAACAATAATAACCACTCTCAAACCTAGCGGTNTTGCTACATAATGAGACTGATGAAGTGAAACATCGGTAACAATAATAACCACTCTCAAACCTAGCGGTAAACGACTGGTACATAATTGCGCCTTTCTCGGGGTTAACAACGCCATGCATGGCCCTGGCCGTGACGTGAACACATGTTATTTATGAGGGCAGGTAGGCCTCTCAAAACAAACTTCCTGGCGGTCTTTTACTCGCTCTGACTCTGGCGGTAAAAAAAAACTCATATTCCTATCTCGGCTGGCGGCTTAACTCTCGAATTTCACCTTACACCCTATCCCTTGTTAAACATAACACCAACTCTGACGAGCTAAAATCACGCGAATTTAAACGTATTTTAATTACCGCGGCACTGCCACTTTACCGCATAAAACCACTACATACCTTAAGAATTTCTTACTAAAACTCTAGGCTAAAGATTTCAAAAAGACCATAACAATTTTTGCCACTTGTAGAAATTTTCTTCAAAAATTTTATTTCAGAACTTTAATATCATCGGTTAATCTATAAATGGGTCACTTAAAAATAATCTAAGTTATCTCGGACCTTTTACATAACATAACCTTTCGTTCTACCCAACTCGCGCCATTGAAATAAAACATTTAATTTTCCCGATACACTACCTGTAATCACCACGCGTCTCGCATCTCACGCATCCACGCTGCCATTTCACGCGGCCTGCGAGAGCCCCGTAATTGGCCGGAGCTTCGGCCACTCCCGGGCCTTTAACCTCGTAGATTAAAAATTACTAATTCTTACTCGTTTTTCAAGCGATGCTTACTGACCTACGGACTTTTTTCTGTAGTAAAACGTGACAAAATATAAAAACGACTGATTTAAAACCAATATTCTCGCCCTCAGCGTCGTCACGCGAAATATATTCGTCACAAGCGGCCCACTCATACAACAAAAACGTATTATAAAATTCAGTCAACGTCATAAGCCATGACAATTAAGAAATTAAATAACTCACATATGGTTCTCTACACTATATTTAGTAGGCAGCTTTTTTTTTCCGTAACCCTTTACATACTATATACCTCCAGTAACAGGTATATGAAAATTAATTCTTAGCCACTTAACCAAACTTTGGCGATTAAAAAGTATTAAGGTTATTGCCACTGTCTGTGTAGTGACAGTTTGTAATTCTTACTGGCATTTCTTACTGGTATCTGTTGGGTTATCCTTTAACACACTCCCTGCCGCCTGACGAGCGGTCTGACGGGGCAACGATACAGAAAACGACACTGCCTCTGGCAGTGAAGTACACACACTCGTAAACAATGCTTTGCAGTGGTAACCAACAAGTACAATGACTGTTGATACACAGTGGTAAACAAAAAGTAAACAAAATACAAACATCGGTGAACATCTGTTAACTGGGGACACACAAGTGCAAACAATCAGTAACTGGCAAACAGTGCTACTGATGAATTTAGCTCGGGTACAATGAGACAGATGTCCTGCCACTGCTGTTGCAGACTTTCGTGGTTTTCACTGTGCATGTTTGAACACATAATTACACTACAACATTTACTCGATAAGTTGGCTAAAGGCCTCTCCACACTTCGTACTTGCGGTTTTGAAATGAATGAAACTAATCGGTCACTTTGCACT